>LR753481.1:236701-381438 GCA_902729485.2 Mus minutoides
CCTGCCCACGGTTACCTGGCAACGGCCAGTAGGCCTGGCCTATAAAAGGGGCTGCTTCCCCCCCTCCTCTCTCTTACTCCTCCTTCTCTCCCTTGCCTCTTGACTCCTTGCTCTCCCTCTCTCCCTATTCCCTTCCCCCCCCCCCATGTGGTCATGGCCGGCCTCTACTTCTCTCCTCTCTGCCTTTCTCTGCCTCTGCTACTCTCTTAACTCCCCTCCCATGTCCTAAATAAACTCTGTTCTATACTATACCGGTGTGTGTCTGGTCCCTCAGGGGGAAGGGATGCCTTGGCATGGGCTCCCTGAGGCACCCCGTTTCCTCACACCCTGCAGGAACATATTCTTATAGCTCTTTCTCTTTTTATGATCACAACAAAGTGTCTGAAGGTTTCTGGAAGTTCACAAGCCTGGTTTTCTTTTAATGTGTTCCCCAGGTACTCTGGCTGGACGTCAATCTTGCTAATGCAGGAGTGAAGAACAGGGCAACCTTTCTTTACATTTTAAATTGCATTGATTGATCCTGTGTGTGTGTGTGTGTGTGTGTGTGTGTGTGTGTGTACAACTTGAAGAAATTGGAAATTGGTTTGCTCTTATCACCATGTAGCATCTAATGCAGAGTGTTAGGTGTGGTAGCTTGAGAACGGCCTGCATAGGCTCAAGTATTTGTATGCTTCCTGCTCGGTTAGTAAAACTGTTTGGGAAGGATGAGGGGATGTGGCCTTGTTGTCATTGGCAGTGGGTTTTGAGGTTTTAAAAGGCTGTGTCAGGGCTCAGTCCTCAGTCTCTCTCTCCCTCTCCCTCTCCATCTCTGCCAACCTGACCTGTAGACCAGGATGTAAGCTCTCGGTCTTTGTGCCACCCTGCTTCCTGCCATAAGAGGTTAATCCTCTGACACTATAAGCAAGCTTCTAAGTCTTTTTTTTTTTTTTTTTTTTGGTTTTTTCGAGACAGGGTTTCTCTGTTTAGCCTTGGCTGTCCTGGAACTCACTTTGTAGACCAGGCTGGCCTCGAACTCAGAAATCCACCTGCCTCTGCCTCCCGAGTGCTGGGATTAAAGGCGTGCGCCACCACGCCCGGCACCTTTTTTTTTTTTTTTTTTAATAACACTTGCTTTAGTCATAGTGTCTCTTCCCAACAATAGAACAGTGACTAAGACAGCAGGATTGTCACCAAGTACCTTTCCCTGCTAGGCCATCTTGCTGGTCCACGATAGGACCTTCCTCAGCCCAGTTGTGTTTGTCCCAGGGTCTACAGTGCTGGACATTCAACAATCACCAAAATCAAGTGACACTGTTGCTCCAACTTTGTTGATACATGCCAATTATCAAGATTTAAGTGGGGTGGTAGCAGCTCGGGTCTCTAATCCCAGCACTCAGGAAGCAGAGCCAGGTTTTGAGGTCAGCCTGGTCTGCGGAACAAGTCCCAGGACAGCCAAGCCAGAGAACACAGAGAAACCCTGTCTCAAAACAAAACAAATAAACAAATCATAAAACCAGAACAAACAACCAAGAACTGCAAGAGCTGGAGAGATGGCACAGCAGCTGCTGCCTCCAGCCAAGCAAAGACAGAGACAAGCAAAATCTGGGGACTCCCAGACCAGCCAGCCTGGCTAAAACAGCAAGGTCCGGGGTAACTGAGCAACAGTGTCTCAGAAGGTAAAATTGGCATGTGATAGAAGAAGATATCCGCCGGGCGTGGTGACACACGCCTTTACTCCCAGTACTCGGGAGGCAGAGGCAGGCAGATTTCTGAATTCGAGGCCAGCCTGGTCTACAGAGTGAGTTCCAGGACAACCAGGGCTATATAGAGAAACCCTGTCTCGAAAAACCAAAAAGAAAAAAAAAAAAAGAAAAAGATACCCAGGCATCTACCTCTGGCCTCCATGTGCGCACACACTGGGAAACTGATGAGTACACATATACACACACAAGAGATTTTCAACATGAGGAAGTAAAAGCCTCTGTGTGTGTGTGTGTGTGTGTTTGGTTTTTTGAGACAGGGTTTCTCTGTGTAGCCCTGGCTGTCCTGGAACTCACTTTGTAGACCAGACTAGCCTTGAACTCAGAAATCTGCCTGCCTCTGCCTCCGGAGAGTTGGGATTTAAGGCGTGTGCCACCACGCCCGGCGTGTGTGTGTGTGTGTGTGTGTGTTTAAGATTTTCATTACTTAGGAATGTGTGAGTGTATATGACATATGTGTGCCGATCCCTATCAGATCCTTTGCAGCTGGGGTTATAGGTCTGTGTGAGCCCCTGACTGATGCTTATGATGGAGCAATAACCAGGGGGAGGGAGGGTGTAAGAGAGTGAGGGGTGATTCAAGACAAGCTTTCTCTGTGTAGTCCTGGCTGTCCTGGAACTCACTCTGTAGACCAGGCTGGTCTCGAACTCACAAAGATCCTCAGGCCTCTGCCTCCTGAGTTCTGGGATCAAACTGGAGCATACACACCCAACCCCCACCCTCTAAAACAAGCATTCTTAACCTCTGAGCCTTCACTCTAGTCCCCTGGCTTTTAAAACCCTATATGAATGTATTTTATGGGTGGAAGTGAGTGTAGTGGTTTTGTGGGCAGGCTTGTGTCTTTGTGGAGGTCGGAAGACATGCACAAGTCGATCCTTCTTTCAACTATATGGGCCCAGAGAGTGAATTCAGGTCAAAGGATTGGCAGCAAGTCCACTGAGCCATCTTATGAGTCCTGGATAATCCTCTTTCATAGACAGGGAATCTAAGGATCAATTAAACTGAAGATCTGCCCTAGGCCACATGGTGGGCAGTTCATTTCAGCTAGATGTGCTGGCTTCCAAGTCCCTACTGCTGGCAATCATAACTGGTAGGCTCTTAGCCACACCCTGAGACCTAAAACACTACTTACAAAAAAAACCAATAAAAACAAAAAAACCCACCACCTTTTGATTTCTTTCTATTATTATATGTTTATTATGTGTGTTCGTGCAGGCCAGAGTACTCCCAAGTCATTCCTCAGGGCCATTCACCTTGAACCTGGGCTCACTGACAGCCAGCACCCCCACTCTGTATTACTACCAATCACTATGCTCTTTAGGTGTGTTCATGCTGAAGACCTTATCAGCTGAACTAGTTCCCACTCCCCGCCCCCAAATCTAAAATACTACCTTTTCTCCCTCTCTTTTTCCTCCCTCCTTATCCCCACTTCCGTCTCTTTTTAAAGAGTCTCCATCCTGTGTAGTCAATGCTGGCACTGAGCTGTCTCCATACTGTCTGGTCAATGCTGGTCTTGAGTTCACGATCCTTTCAGTGGTGTTACAGGCCTGAGGTACCGCAATCCAGTTTAAGACACACACAGCCTTGGATCAGTGAAGAGGTGGGGTCATAACTGACAACCACGTAAGACTCAGCAAAAGGACACGGTGTCCTGGCACCAGGTTTGGGGACGCTTCTTCCAGGCAGCGGGAAAGGACCGGGGGAGGCTGAGCCTCTGCTTCCCGGCAGCGCCCCTGCAAACCCGCGATAACGCTGCGGACAACAACACGCGGCCGCAGCGGCCGCACGTGGGACAGTATTCTGGGGAGGGTGGCTCAGACTCGCCTTTGTCACATGGCTGCCACGGGCCAATCGGCGGCCATCCCGGCCAAGGCCTTGACGTTGGTGCGGGATGAAGAACCTTGGGAAAAGGTGAGCTTTGCAAGCTGGGCGGAGCCGGGAAGAGACTGCCAATTCTTGTCCAGACCAGTTCGCCCCGGATTCAGCTGTCGCCCGGTACCCATCTATCTGGATTTGCCACTCCCTGATAGCAACGCTCCCAGTGGAGGATCCTGAGCTCCTCCGGTCCGACCTCGTGCTTCCTTGAGTTTTTGTGCTTCTTGCTCCGCCAGAGTACCAACTCTTACCACTCTTTCTCTCCCTCCTCCTTTTTTTTTTTTAAACAACGGGCTCCAGGCCCAGCCTCTTTTCCTGTCTCCTGCCCTTCCCTCAAGGCGGCCTTTGTCCCCTCTGTAATCTGGCTCCAGATCTCTGATAGTGCTACAGTGGTGAATTTGCTGGTCTTTGAGAACCTTTGTTTCACTTCAAACAACACTGACTATAAAAACAGTGGGGTTTCCAGGGCTTCCTGGCTCCTCCTGATCCCCTCTTAAGTGAGGTTTCCATGAGATTGGCCTGCCTTCACTTTCCCCACTGTGACTTCCGGTAGACACTTCTGTGCTCTCCCAGACATCCAGACACAGCGTGTCCTTTTCCGGGGGGTGGGGGTGAGTGGGGGTGGGGTAGGGTCCTCATCTACTCTTGCTCCTCCTAAGTCCCAGCAACAGCAACGACTGAGCTCACTCTATCTCAGATTTGCCTGAATGTATGTTTCACGGGTACAGGTTCAATGTAAGGCATACATTTAGTAAGCAAGTGTTGGGGACTGGGTGTATAGTTCAGTTCTGTAGCTCGCTTAGCATACTCTGGGCCTTGGGACCCATCCTCAGTTAAAGCTGTGTTCTTGTTTTTTCATATATCTAAATACATATTTACGAGGCATGTTAGTTGCTTGACTATTTTGGCCTCTTGTAACAAGCACAGTGAGTGTAGTAAATACAAGATAAAGAATCCTGCCGGGCGTGGTGGCACACGCCTTTAATCCCAGCACTCGCGAGGCAGAAGCAGACAGATTTCTGAGTTTGAGGCCAGCCTGGTATACAAAGTGAGTTCCAGCAGCCAGGGCTATACAGAGAAATCCTGTCTCAAAAAACCAAAAAAAAAAGGGGCTGGTGAGATGGCTCAGCGGGTAAGAGCACCCGACTGCTCTTCCGAAGGTGATAAGTTCAAATCCCAGCATCCACATGGTGGCTCACAACCATCCAATCTGGTGCCCTCTTCTGGAGTGTCTGAAGACAGCTACAGTGTACTTACATATAATAAATAAAATAAATCTTTAAAAAAAAATCAAAATCCTTGGGGGGTTGGGTGGAGCTGGTGTGATGGCTCAGGGGGTAAGAGCACTGACTGCTCTTCCAGAGGTCCTGAGTTCAAATTCCAGCAACCACATGATGGCTCACAACTATCTGTAATGGGATCTGACACCCTCTTCTGGTGTGTCTGAAGACAGCTACAGGGCTGTATAGTGAGACAATCCTGTCTCATAAGGAATGCATATTTGGGCTGAGTTTGTACCCTGTTGCACAATCCTTGCATATATATATATATATATATATATATATATATATATATATATATATACACATATATATGTATATGTATATATATATATATAATCTTTTTTTAAAAAGCAAGAATGCTTAGGAGCAGAGCTGGGAGAGGCAGAGGCAGTCAGATATCTGTGAGTTTTGAGGTAAGCCTATTCTATATAGTGTGTTCTAGGCCAGCCAGGGCTGTATAGTGAGATCCTGTCTCAAAAGGAATGCATGCTTGGGCTGAGTTTGCACCCTGTCTCACAATCCTTGCTTAACATGCACAAGGTTCTGGGTTGGTCCCAGCAGCCAAATGTAATATGTAAATAAGTAAATAAAAGTGGCATAATGTTTAGCTGAAAGTGTTTAGTGAGTGCTCTCTGAATATGAAGTTAGAAGAGCCCCAGAATTCAGACGGTAGAGCAAGGGGATCAAAGGACCCCTTCACAGGGGTCGCATATCAGATATTTACATTATGATTCATAACAGTAGCAAAATTACAGTTATGAAGTAGCAATGGAAATAATTTTATGGTCGGGGTCAGCACAACATGAACTATATTAAAAGGTTGCATGCAGCATTTGGAAGGTTGAGAACCTCTGTTCTAAAGCCTAATATCTATGTGTGTGTATATATATATATATATATATATATATATATATATATATACACACATACATATGCATATACATATATACACATATATACGTGTATATATACACACATATATATTATATGTGTATATATACACATATATAAACACACACATAACTGTATATATGAGGGAAAGCAAAGGTTTCATCCCTCAGACCAACCTTTCTACGACAGAGGTACAGACAGTCTTTCACCCCACTTCTTGTGCAAGCATGTCTCTCCCCAGGAAGAACTCTGCTCTGCCAGCTCAGCTGAAGCAGCTTAGCCTCCAGATGCTGGCAGACAGAGGCTGGATCCGGACTGTGAGCTTAGATGCTGGCAGACAGAGGCTGGATCTGGACTGTGAGCTTAGGATCAGAAGCTGCTGCAGCTGGATTGGGAGGAACCCTGACCAGGTTCACATTCTGGCTGGGTAATCTTGACCAGGCTGTCTGACTTGTCAGTTTGGAATTTGAATGTCACTGGGATATGGTAAGAATTCTCAGTACATCTCTGAATCACCTAAAGACACTACTGTGTAGCTGTAAAAATAAACTATTTATTTAATTCTTTTAGGGGAGTGTGCACCAGTGTTGGTAAGAAGGCAGCTTTCAATCTGTCCCTCCTATCAGATCATCAGGTTTGGCGGCGAGCATCTTTACCTGATAAGCCAGCCTTCCTGTAGCTCCTGCTTCTTCTTCTTCTTCTTCTTCTTCTTCTTCTTCTTCTTATTATTATTATTATTATTATTATTATATGTGCATTGGTATGTCTGGGTAAGGGTATCAAATCTTGGAGTTACAGACAATCGTGAGCTGCTATGTGGGTGCTGGGAATTGAACCCAGGTCCTCTCGAAGAGTACTCATTGCTCTTAGCCACTGTCTCCAGCCCCACTTAGTTTTTTATTTTTGCTGACTCAGAGGAGCAGAGCCTCCCTGATGCACTGTCACCTCCATGTGACTAAGCAGGGGACTTACATAGAGGAGTTCTCAGGGAGGGAAGGAGCCCTGGACTCCTGTACTGCAAGTGTGGGCTTCCTGGTTCTCATCACTTCTCTTCTTTCTGTCTCCCAGGCTCCCAAACCCTGAGCTGTCATCGTCTGAGAAGAGAGTAGTAGCTTGCTTCTGGGCTCAGGGCGTTTGTTGTGCCTTTTAGGACTCTAGAATGTACTGGCTCCTTCGTACGCATTCAAGGCCCCGGATAAAAACTAGGATTGGCTCGGCCTTAGCGCCATCTTCTTTGAAACTTTTGCGCCACGAGAGCAAAGTGGCGGAAGAAGAGGACTTCGAATGCGCAGGCTGAGGCGCAAGAGAAGAAAGAAGAGGCAGAGATGCAAGTAAATTACCTTGTGCACCCAGGAAGCCTGCAGGAGCAGAGAGGTAAGAGATGCCAAAGGCCAGGACACCGGAACAAGTTGTTGAACTGTATGCTGCTGTCGGTAATAAGTCTCAGTGGACCTGAAACGTGATCTGGCTGAGATCACCTGGGAAAATGACTGCCTTTCTTACAACCAAAACAGTCCGGCTGGCTCTCTGCCCTGGACCTTTGGCATTCTGGATTAGCTCTGTTCTCATTTGTGACCAAGTGTAACTCCTGTACAATAATAGATCCTCTTGCTGTCAGATGAAGAATCTTAAATAAATAAATAAATAAGAAAAAGCCGGGCATGGTAGCGCACGCCTTTAATCCCAGCACTTGGGAGGCAGAGGCAGGCGGATTTCTGAGTTCGAGGCCAGCCTGATCTACAGAGTGAGTTCCAGGACAGCCAGGGCTACACAGAGAAACCCTGTCTCGAAAAACCAATCAATCAATCAATCAATAAATAAATAAATAAGAAAAAAAAAGAAAGGAAAAACAAATCAAAACAAAAAACTAGGTCTGGAGGTGCAAGCCTGTAGGCTTGGTGGTGGAAATTGAAGAGACTCCGAAGTTCAAGGTCAGATAGGTGTGGGGGTGCACACTTTCTGGCATTTGGGAGGTGGGGTCAGGCCTATCTCTGTGGTTTGAGGCCAGTGGGGACTACATAGTAAGACTAATTCAAATAGAAGTTCCAGGTTATTCTTGGTTACACTGTGACTTTAGGGGCACAATGGGCTATAGGAGACTCTATCTTAAAAACAAACTGACTAGAGTCACCACTTTAAATCCCAGCATTGGGGGGAGGGGCGGGTAGAGGCAGGAGGATCTCCGCAAGTTTCAGGCCAGCCTGGTTTACAAAGAGTTCCAGGACAGCCAGGGTGGGTACCCATTCCATCCGCCTTACAGATACTACTAGGCAGGTTATTATGAGGGTCAGGTTAATCCTCTTTGTCAACTGTTGTATGACAAAGCTTTTCCTAGGGAGATGTCTTAGTTAGGGTCTTACTGCTGTGAACAGACACCATGACCAAGGCAATTCTTATAAAGGACATGATTGAGGCTGGCTTACAGGTTCAGAGGTTCAGTCCATAATCATCAAGGTGGGAACATGGCAGCATCCAGACAAGCATGGTACAGGAGGAGCTGAGAGTTCTACATCTCCACCTGAAGGCTGCTAGCAGAATACTGGCTTCCAGGCAGCTAGGATGAAGGTCTTATAGCCCACACTCATAGTGACACACCTACTCCAATAGGGCCACACCTCCTAATAGTGCCACTCCCTGGGCCAAGCATATGGAAAGCATCACAGTTGTCTACTCACCCTAGAAGAGGATCCCGCTACAGACCAAAAGACAAGACAATACCAAAGCCCAACTTTCTGAACCAATGACTTTGATTGGGATTCATTCCCAGAGCAGAACCGACTCAAAGACAGCTTCTTCACCAGGCCCCATCCCAGCTTGAGTGACAGTTCACAAAGCTGGCAACCTGCTGCGCATCCTGTGGCAGCTCAGCAGGCTGGAGAATGTTCTTTGCAGGCACCTCGGTTGGTCTAAGTCTCTGCCAGGCTTCCAGCGTGGTCCTTACAGCTCAGCTTCCTTCGCTCTGAGAGGGACCCCTCAGCTCCATTGCTTTGGCTGGCAGTGAGGAGTGTCTCGGGGTTCCATTGCTGTGAGGGATAAAGGAGAACGTTCAGCTGGGACTAGCTCACAGTGTCAGAGGTTTAGCTTATTGTCATGGTGGGAGGCTTGGCAGCGTGCAGGTAGACAGACATGGTGCTGGAGAAGCCAAGAGTTCTACGTCTTGATTAGCAGGCAGCAGGAGTGGACTGTCGCTGGATGTGGCTTGAACATAGGAGACCTCACATTCCTCCCCAACAGTAACACACCTCCTCCAACAAGGCCACACCACTCCAATAAGGCCAAATTTCCTAATAGTGACACTCTCCGTGGTGGCCATGCATTCAAACTGGTGAGTCTAGGGGGCCGTCTGCATTCAAACCACACAGGAACCAAGTGAATCTGAGGGCTTTCAGGGAGGTCCTGAAGCTAGTTTTTAGTTGTTTCCCCTGTTTAAGGATCTTTCCTCCTTTTGCTTTCTTCTCTTGTCTTTTCCTCTTGCTCCCTTACCCTCTCCTCCTGCTCTCCCCATCTCTCTCCACATGCTCATGGCCAGCCTCTCCTCCTCCTCTTCCTCTTCCTCCTCCTCTTCCTCCTCCTCTTTCTCCTCCTCCTCTTCCTCCTCCTCCCCTTCCTCTTCCTCCTCCTCTTACCTTTCTCTCTCTCTCTCTCTCTCTCTGCCTCTCTCTCTACTCCCTCAACACTCCTCCCCATGCCCTAAATAAACTCTATTCTATTAAAAAACAAACAAACAAACAAACAAACAAAAAACAAAACCATGATTTCACCTGCATAGTGGAATGTTTCAATCTTGGAGGAAACTGTTTTACAACATCAACTTGAATCCATGGAGATGCATCTGTAGGCCTGTCTACAGAGCTGTTCCTAGAAAGATGGAGAGTGAGAAACACCAGCGTTCATCTTCTGACGTTTTCTGGTTGTGGGCACCACATGAGCACGCTCCTGCCACCATACCCTCCCACCGTGAGCCTGAACAAACCCTTCCCTACTTACTTGCTTCTGTCACAGCAGTGAGAAGCTGGTATCTCCCCATCTTGCAGGAGAGAACACTGAGTCACACAGGGTAACAGAGCCTTGCCTATAACTGGTAGGCCTGGGTATAACTGGCCATTTTTATTTCTTGGGATGTTGGAAGGGCACAGAGACCCTGGCTCAAAGCTTACCTCTTCCTCTGGTAGTTGGCTCCCAACTTTGCATCTAAGCTTCATCCTCCATGAGGCAGGTTGGCAGGTCTCACAGCTCAGCTTCCTACCAGAAGCTGGGAAGTTGGATGTTGCCTGGAATGTATCCAGAGCTGGCGTAGCGCACACAAGTAAGAAGAGTTCCCCTGGGATGAAGAGTACTGACTGCTCTTCCAGAGGTCCTGAGTTCAATTCCCGGCAACCACATGGTGGCTCATAATCATCTGTAATGGGATCTGTTGCCCTCTTCTGATAAGTCTGAAGAGAGCAATGGTGTCCTCATATTCATAAGATAAATAAATAAAGGAGAGGAGGAGGAGGAGAAGGATGAAGAGGAGGAGGAGGGAGAGAAGGAGGAGGAAGTTCTCCCTAAGGAGGTCAGTCAGAGGCCTGATCTTTGTCTTGGCTCCAGGAAAGCTAAAGCCAGAGATTGGGAGCCGTAATGCAGGCAGAACCAGCTTGGTGGAAGGTTTCAAGAATCTACGTCTCCACTTTCTATCTCCCATGTGCCCCTGCCAGCTCCACCTAAACTGCCAGCCTGTACCAGGCAGCTCTGTGGGACTCTATCCAAACATATGCTCTATCATGACATTTGCTGCTGAAAACCTCACCTTCACCCTTCGCCAGATACTCAACCCCTCGCCAAGGACCCTGAGGTCTGTTGGCACAGCTCTGTCAACTCTAATTTATTCTCCAGTCCTTGGCTTCTCCTGTCTCCTTGGAGATACCTTGGCCTTTGCACTTGCTGTTCCCACGCTGTGAGACACTTTCCCCCCACTGTCTTAGTTGGGGTTTTACTGCTGTGAACAGACACCATGACCAAGGCAACTTTTTTTTACCTTGTTCCGGTCAACCCTGCTTTCTCTGGTCTGCCCCGCTCGCTTAGTGGCCCCGCTTGCTCTGGTCAGTCCCACTTGCTCAGTCCCTGCTCTCTCTGGTCCAAGGATTAATTTATTATTATTCATAAGTACACTATAGCACCAGAGGAGGGCGTCAGATCTTGTTACGGGTGGTTGTAAGCCACCATGTGGTTGCTGGGATTTGAACTCATCACCTTCGGAAGAGCAGTCGGGTGCTCTTACCTGCTGAGCCATCTCACCAGCCCCCAAGGCAACTCTTATAAAGGAAAACATTTCATTGGGGCTGGCTTACATGTTCTGAGGTTTAGTCCATTATCATCATGGCAGGAAGCATGGCAGCATCCAGGCAGACATGACAGACATATAGACTGAGCTGAGAGTTCCTCAGGAGACAGGAGACTGTGTGCCACACTGGGTGTAGCTTGAGCATAGGAGACATCAAAGCCTTCCCCCAATGACACACCTCCAACAAGGCCACACCTCCTAATAGTGCCACACCCTATAGGCCAAGCAGTCAAACACATAACTTTATGGGGACCATACCTATTCAAATCACCCATGGCTATTGCATAGGTACAGGGAGTTTCTGGTTGGAGGCACCATGTGGGAGGACCCATGCAGGGGGTTGGGGCTGAGGAGGACCAGACTAAAATCCTGAGTCATGTTAAGGGCCATGGACCCCAATCCTGAAGTCAGTGGAGGGTTTTGAGGCTCAGTTGCTTAGCAGCTCCCCCGAGCATGGACTAGAAACTTGTTTCTGAAGAAAACTGTCACCCAGGGAAGTCTGGAGAGGGGGTTCAGTGGTTAAAAGCACTTGCTGCTCTTGCTTGAGGACCACGGGCTCCATCCTGTGCCTAGGTGAGCTGATGATCCCGTCCCACTTCTCCAAAGCGCAGATACATGCAAGAAGAAGATACATACAATGAACCAGGCCAAAACAAGATGTTGCATTTCCTGTGGCTACCAGGAGGTGGCACCAACACCCCAGTATGTCATGCTTGACTCTGTTCTGATTGCCTTCATAAACCAGAGACTGGAGAAGAAAAGGGGGTGTGGGGTGTGGGCAGGTAAGGAAAATGATTAGGGGCAAAGCCCAGGATGATGGAGCCAGAGTGTGCTGTGTATGTTTTTCTTTTTCTCTTTCTTTTTTTCTTTTTGTCTTTCTTTCTTTTGTTCTTTCGTTCTTTCTTTCTTCTTTTTTTTTTTTTTTTTTTTTTTTTTTTTTTTTTTTTTTTTTTTTTTTTTTTTGGTTTTTCGAGACAGGGTTTCTCTGTATAGCCCTGGCTGTCCTGGAACTCACTCTGTAGACCAGGCTGACCTTGAACTCAGAAATCCGCCTGCCTCTGCCTCCCGAGTACTGGGATTAAAGGCGTGCGCCACCACGCCCAGCTTTTTTTTTTTTCTTTCTTTCTTTCTTTCTTTCTTTCTTTCTTTCTTTCTTTCTTTCTTTCTAGGCATAGCAAAACATGTGGGTCTGGCAAGTGTTTTTCTGTTTTCACCATCATCTGCCCCACAGTCCCCTAAATCACTCACATTGCCCTGTGAGTGTTGAACAAATACTGTAGTCCTGAGCTGTCCCACATCCCTGCCCATATCCCTGGATGGCCTAGAACTCACTATGTGGACCAGGCTAGCCTCATACTCGGACATAGAGATCTTCTTGTCTCTGCCTCAAGGGTGCTGGGACTAAAGGCTCCTTTTTGGCAAGTTCTTTATGCCTGACTTGGAAACTCCTGGTCCAGGCTGGGGCCTTGGAATTCAGGAGGTATAGGCCTCAGGCCAGGGGATGGGAGAGGGAGTGAGTTGTGGCCCTTTCTGGGGCTGGTGAGATGACTCAGCAGCTCAGTGGCTAAGAGCACTGGCTGCTCTTCCAGAGGTCCTGAATTCAATTCCCAGCAACCACATGGTGGCTCACAACCATCTATGGGGGATCTGATGCCCTCTTCAGGCAGGCAGGTGTATGTGCAGCAGAGCACTCATACATTAAATAAATAAAATTAAAACAAACAAACAAACAAACAAACAAACAAACAAAAACTACTCTCTGGCTCCTTGCTTTTGTCTCCAGAGGAAGTCATGTCTCAGTTCCCAGCTGTATCTCTAGGCATAAACAGTCTATCAACCACCTCACTGGGCTCTCTGGTCTCTTCACTGGCCTAGTACAGTTGGCTTCATTTGACGCCCTGTTCGCTTTCACACTGTCTACATGAGTGGCCTGGAGCTCCTCAGATCTCCCTGTCCCTGCCTGCCGTGGTCTGGGCCTTTGCACAGCCTGCTCCCTCTCTTTGGAATGGTCTCCCTCCCACTCTCTCAAGACAGGCACTGGCCAGCAACTCAGGTCTGATTCCCTCATGGAGTGCTTCCTGAAGCCTCGTCACGATCTGATTTGCAGGATTGTCAAGCGGTTGACCTGCAGGATTCTCTGTTTAATCAGAGTCAGTACTTTCTTGGTTGCTTATTTCACTGGAAACTCCTTGGGGGGGGGGGGGGAGGCCTATCTGTCTGTCTTCATTCCTGCGGGCAGGGACCAGGCCATCTTCACAGCATGCACAGTGACTGAAAGAAGGTCTGGTGGAGAGAGTACTCACAGTTGTTCAGACGTATCGATAACTGGTCTTGTATTTCTCTCCTTTTGTTTGGTTTTGAGGTAAAATTGTACCTGGAACTCTCTTTGTAGTCCAAGTTACCCTCCAACTCACAGCAATCCTCTTGTCTCAATCTCCTAACTACTGGAAATAGAGGGTTAAGCCATCACACATCACACCTCCCCCCCCCCCTCTTTCTTTTTCAGTGTTTCAGACAGGATCATTATTATCATTTATTATTATTATTAAAACTTTTTATGAGCCGGACGTGGTGGCACACGCCTTTAATCCCAGCACTCGGGAGGCAGAGGCAGGCGAATTTCTGAGTTCGAGACCAGCCTGGTCTACAAAGTGAGTTCCAGGACAGCCAGAGCTACATAGAGAAACCCTGTCTCGAAAAAACAACCCTCCCCCCCAAAAAAAACCTTTTTATTACACTTTATGCATTTGTGTGAGCATGTATGTGTATGTAAAGGTCAGATGATAATTTATGGGAGTTAGTACTCTTGTTTTCCACCATGTGAGTTCCAGAGAATTAAACTCGAGTGATGAGGCTAGCTCACAAATGCCTTTCTCTGGTAAATCGTCTCTCTGACCTGAGTTAGGGCCTTATGTAGCCATAGGTGGCCTTGAACTCCCGATCCATTTTATTCTCTCCCAGGAGGATACAACTGCTGTCCCACTCATTACCTGCTTGCTATTCCTAAATTAAAAAGAACTTGAGCCGGGCGTGGTGGCACACGCCTTTAATCCCAGCACTCGGGAGGCAGAGGCAGGCGGATTTCTGAGTTTGAGGCCAGCCTGGTCTACAGAGTGAGTTCCAGGACAGCCAGGGATATATAGAGAAACCCTGTCTTGAAAAACCAAAAAAAAAAAAAAAAAAAAAAAAAAAGAACTTGAAAGGGGCTAGGGAGATGGCTCAGCAGTTAAAAGCACTGACTGTTCTTCTGAAGGTCCTAAGTTTAAATCCCACAACCACATGGTGGCTCACAACTATCTGTAATGAGATCTGATTAATTATTAATAATAATTATTATTATTTATAATAATAAAGAAATCTTTTTTTAAAAAGTCACTGCAAACAACCACTTAGAGTCCACATGCTTTTGTTTATGCAGGGGTAGGAAACCAACCCAGGTCTCTGTGCATGCTAGCCTGGCACTCTACCAACTGAGCTACATCCCAGCACCTTGGCCTTTTCCATTCCGAAGTACAAGGTTGAGGTAATTTCCTAACAATCCTACAAAGACTTCCTTCCCTTCCCTCCCTCCCTTCCTTTCTTCTCTAATGTAGATCGCACTCAAGGATCTCACTAAACAGCATCCACTATCAGAACATCTAGAACAGTCCCATTTTTGTTTTTGCTTGGGACAAGGCCTCACTGTGTACTCCTGGCTGGAACTCTGCAGAGCAGGCTGACCTCAAACTCACAGGGAGCCTCCTGAGCCTTCCTCTTGAGTGCTGGGATTTAGGGTGCGCACCCTCATCTGAGCAGAGGAGCCCTTTGTTGAAGGCTCTAAACCCTTGGTTCTCAACCTATGGGTCACAACCCCCTGGGGGGGGTGTCAAATGACCATTTTACAGGAATAGAATATAATATCCTGCATATCAGATATATACATTATAATTCATAATGGTAGTAAAAAATTATAGTTAGGAAGCAGCAATGAAATAAATTTATGGTTGTAATGTCACCACAATTCGAGGTAAGAAGTCATAGATAGCATCAGGACCTCTGTGTGGTGTGCTCAGATCATAAGCATACATAGCACATCTGCTTTCTTTTGGGGGGGTAGGGGAGCGGGGGGCGGGGGTTTCGAGACAAGGTTTCTCTGTGTAGCCCTGGTTGTCCCGGAACTCACTTTGTAGACCAGGCTGGCCTCGAACTCAGAAATCTGCCTGTCTCTGCTTCCCGAGTGCTGGGATTAAAGGCGTGCACCACCACACCCTGCTTTTTTTCTTTTTTAAAGTTTTATTTATTATTTATATGAGTGCACTGTAGCTGTCTTTTTTTTTTAAAGATTTATTTATTTATTTTATGTATGAGTACACCATTGCTCTCTTCAGATACACAGGAAGAAGGCATCTGATCCCATGGTGGCTGTGATTTGAACTCAGGACTTCTGGAAGAGCAGTCATTGCTCTTAACCACTGAGCCATCTCTCCAGTCCTGTACATCTGGCTTCTATGCTCCGTTTTTGTTTTGTTTTTTAATATTTATTTATTTATTTATTTATTTATTTAATATAGGTATACTGTAGCTGTGTTCAGACACTCCAGAAGAGAGCATCAGATTTCGTTACAGATGGTTGTGAGCCACCATGTGGTTGCTGGGATTTGAACTCAGAACCTCTGGAAGAACAGATGGTGTTCTTAACCGCTGAGCCATCTCACCAGCCCCCTATGCCCCGTTTTGAAGGCAGCCTTGCTGTTCATTATGGGTATGGTTGTCTCCCTCCTACCAGCTGACCTTCCTCTCCTGCCTCCATGAGGAAAGACCGATACCTCTGAGTAAAGGGTGAAGGTGGAAATTCTGACATTCCATGCTAACGGTGAAGGGGGATTCTGAACATAGCACTGTTATGCTTTCTTTAAAATAAAAATAAATGGAAAAGAAAAACTCTGAAGTAGTTTGCTACTAATATACATATATTGTAAAAAAAAAGATATATTTTGATTTTCTTAATACCCTTGTTGACTTTTCTGCAATGAACATTTTTTAACTTGATTTAATAAAAATTTAATTTTGAAAGAAAAAAATTAAAAATGAAAGGCCTCAGGGTGGTCTGCTTCTCCCTGGGCCAGAGATCACAGAGGTGAGTCCCATGAGACCCCTGCTTTGGGTGAGGTAGACAGCAGTGGGTGCAAATGTGTGCAGATGTATGCAGACATGGAAGGCCTAGGCTATGCTGTGAGGTCAGGACAGGTGGTATGTTTTCTGAAGGGAGGGGACACTGAGTTGAGCCCTGCTGTGTACAAGGGCGACTTGGAGGTTCCAGAGCTATGAAGAGCTCAAGCCATAGCCTCAGGGTCAGGTCATGCTGCCGCTCTAGCAGCAGCAAGAGGACAGTGTTAGCCTGGCACCGAGGGACCCAGAAGGAGTTGGTGCTATGGAATGTGAATGTTGACGGGGCTAGAAAGGATGTGGGCAAAGCTGGTGACGTCCAGCTGTTGTAGATTTCATGCCCCAACCTCTGCTGCTTCTCGGGGACAGGCTCCAGCCGTAGAGCCCAGGTGCCAACGAAGGTCAGATTTCTGCGGTAAGGGAATAAAAAGGATATTTCCTCCGGAGAGGAGAGCTGCAGCTGCCTTCTGGAGCACATACTCCTAGATTAGGCCAAATCCCACAGCAGGTGACGGGGAGGCTCCCAGTTAGAGGCCCAGTGGTGTGGGAGGTAGGAGCAAGGGGAAACTGCGTATGTATGGGTTTGACCATACACATGTGATAGTGCCTAGGCATGGGAATGGGTCACCTCTGTCCCTATCCTTCCTTCATGCTGCTTCACTGTGCCCCATTTCTTCCATGTGTGCCCTGGGTTGGGATTTAGGAGTGTCAACAAGGATGGTAATAGCTTAACAGCATTAAGGGTCATGCAAGCAAGGGACGGGGATATGGAGAGAGGAGGGGAGGAAGGGGAAGGGTTGCTTCTCATTGAAGTCTTGGTGTGCCTGTGAAGAGGTATAGACCCTTGCATGGCAAGCATCTCAGCACTCTACTCTAGCCCCAGGCTTGGGCTGCCTTTGTTTGTGTGTTTGTGTGTGTTTGTGTGTGTGTGTGTGTGTGTGTGTGTGTGTGTGTTGGGGGGGAGAGGTTCGTGGCCATGTGTACACCTATGCATGTGTCTGTAGAGGCCACAGGTACCCTGCTCTATTACTGGCTGCCTTATTCCCTTGAGACAGGGTCTCCCGTTCAACCTGGAGCTTGGCTGGCAGCTAGCAGATCCCAGGGATCCGCCTGTCTGCTGCCTGCCTTTGTATATGCATTCTCGGGATTTGAACTCTGGTCCTCATGCTTGCATAGCAACATTTGCCTCACTAAGTCGGCTCCTTAGATCCTCTTTGCCTCTTTTTTTAGATAAGCTCTCATGTAGCTCAGGCTGGCCTTGTTCTTTCTTTCTCTTTCTCTCTTTCTCCCTCCTTCCCTCTTGCCCTTCCTTCCTCCTTTTCCTTTCACCCTTTCTTTTTCTTTTCTTTTCTCTTCTTTTTTTTCTTCTCTTCTCTTCTCTTCTCTTCTCTTCTCTTCTCTTCTCTTCTCTTCTCTTCTTTTCTTTTGGAAACTCACTGTGTATCTCTGGCTGCCCTACAAATCACTATGTAGAGCGGGCTGGCTACAGACTCAGAGATGTGCCTGCCTGTGCTTCTTGGATGTGGGGGTTAAAGGTGTGTGCCACTGTGCCAGGCTTTGGGTATGAGCTTTCCTGTTGGTTGAGGAAGACCCCTTGCCTTCACTTCCACTAAGTGCTGGGGTTACTACTATGTGCCACAATACACACACACACACACACACACACACACACACACACACACGAGTAATGGGCTTCCAAAAACTGTGTAAAATATGTACATACAGTGACTCAGAAATTGTGATTTCCCCAAATGCTGGTTCCCAACTTTCCAGTAGCATTCCTGGGGTAGGACCCCAGAAACCCAAATCACTGTGACTTATGCCAAAGTTTCAAATCTGCTACTTAAGAAAAACATAGGAGGCCAGACGTGGTGGCACACGCCTTTAATCCCAGCACTCGGGAGGCAGAGGCAGGCAGATTTCTGAGTTTGAGGCCAGCCTGGTCTACAAAGTGAGCTCCAGGACAGTCAGGGCTATACAGAGAAATCCTGTCTCAAAAAACCAAAAAAAAAAAAAAAAAAAGAAAAGAAAAGAAAAGAAAAGAAAACACATTAAAGATCTGAGTTTAGCTCAGTGGTAGGAGTCTTGCTGGTTGGATGTGTGTTGGGCTCTACGTGCAATCTCCAGCCAAAGGAGCCAAAAGGAAAATAAGATAGCGTTCTCTATTCAAGCAGGCTGGCTTCCCTCCTTCCTTCCTTGTGGGCTGTCTTGGGAAGTCTTTCCTGGTTGGTTTATTTATTCATTTATTTACTTATTTATTTTTGAAGCAACTTCCTCCCTGGAGCCTAGGCCAGCCTCAGAACTCATTGTACAGCCCAGGCAGCCTTAAATCCATGGCTCTCCCCTCCCCTCAGCCCCCAAGTGCTGAGAGTCACTGAGTCACTGTGAGGGGGTTTATGTGGGCACTGGGGAGGGAATCCGGGATCTCAGGCATACTAGGTAAGAACTATCAGCTGAGCTAACCCAGCGTGGGGCATCCCGTCTTCTCAGTAGTGAGTCCCTGCATAGGCACAGCTAACCCCAGCGTGGGGCATCCCGTCTTCTCAGTAGTGAGTCCCTGCATAGGCACAGCGCACGCTTAGACTGAGCATCAGTGGAGAGGACACAGGACACTGTCATGAGAACCAGGATCGGAGTAAGCTGTGCCTCTAGGCTGACTTCCAACCCGACTGAGGCTGAGGATGCCCTTGAGCTTCTACGCCTTCCATCTCTCAAGGGCTGGCTTTTACTCTAGGCACGCCTGGTTTATGCAGTGCTGCAGGTTGAGCCCCGGATTCAGGAACGCTGGTTTGCATCTATCTCCTGACTAAGCTACAGGCCCACCCTCCAGGCTCGGACCAGTGAAAGGCAGAAGTGTCCCCGGGAAGGAAAACCCGGAGAAGGCATTGGTGTGTACCAGGCACCAGGTCATAGACTGCAGTTAAAGCTTATTGGGCCACCTAGGACATGGAAATGAGCTCAGAAGGGAATAGACAACTTGTATGACGTCCCACTTCCTCTATTCTGCTGCACGGGATACGGTCCAATTGCTTCCAACTTCTGAGCCTCAGTTTCCCCCTCAGGAAAATGTTCCTGGTGAGAAGGCCTTCCTGGAAGGGCTGCCGAGAGAGAAGGGAACTGCCAGTGCCCCACCCCCACCCCAGCGCGGCAGCTTGCCCTAGAGGCCCTGCCTTAATCACCGTGCAATAACAGCCGCTGTTTACGAAGCACTCAGAGCTCTGGGCTCTGGTTGGCAGGTGTCATCCTTCATCCCTGTTGGGAAACAGACTCAGAGAGGGCAACTGGCCACCTTGCTACCCCCCTTGTTTCCCGGAATCTTCCTCCCAGGTGCTCGTGTTAGCTTCACCGACATACGTGGGCTGGAGCCTCCCGGATCAGAGTGTTGTCTGTCTGTCCCTCTCAGCAGAGTCTGCCAGGGGCCTGCTGGAGAGGAGCCCACTGCTGTTCAGAGGCTTGGAAACTGCTCAGAACCGGGACAGACTAAGGAGCCAGGCTCCAGCTGTTGCCATGCTGCCCAGAGCCGGCTGTGGAGGGCAGGCTTGACGGAGCGGCAAAGCTTGCACAGGGGAATTAGCAGCATCTGTGTCCTGACATGGGACATCAGGAATGTGAGACAGCCCCAGCAACTGTGTGCCTGCCAGGGACGTTGGCAGGGAGGGGCTGCGGGCAGGCCATGCAAGCCTTCCTGGACCCCAGAAATTACCAGGCAGCAGCTGTTCCTATCACTCTAAGCAGCCTGGTTCTGGGCTCTGATATGCGCGGGGCCTGCCGAGGGGTGTCTGTTTGGCTGTTATAGGGAACCCTGTTTTTTGTTTTGTCCTGTCTTCACAGTACTGGTAATCAAATCCGACTCCTCTTTGTCTCTTATTTTGTTTTTTGTTTTTGCTACAAGGCTTTACTCCTTAGCCTTGGTCTGACATCCACTCTCGCTATGTAGAGCAGGCTGGTCCCAAACTCACTGAGATCTCTGTAGCTCTGTAGTGTTTCAGGCATGTGCCATCACGTCTGGCCTGCTCTGATGTTAATCTTTTTTTCTTTTTAAAGACTATTTTCACCCTGTAGCTCAGGCTCGCTTATAACTCATTCTGTGTCCCAGGCTGGCTTCAAACGTGAGGGGGGTCTTCTTGCCTCAGGCACTCTGAGCAGGGATTACAGGCTCGAACCCGCCATTCCCGACTTTTTATTTATTTCTGGAGATAAGGTCTGTTCCTTTACCCCAGGCTGGCCTCCAAATCCAGCTCACCCACCTGCTTGGCTTTCTGAGTGGAGTCTTTCTTTTCCTTTGCGAGGCAGTCTCACTATGTCGCTCCTGGAACCCAGAAATTATCAGGCAGAGCTGTCCCTATGACTCTGAAAAACCAGGTTCTGGCCTCAGATATGCATAGACAGGGCCTGTGGAGAACCCAGGGTGTCAGCTCAGCTCTATTATGGAACCCCATATGTATCCAGAGCTGATTTCAAACTCCTGATTAAAAAAATTATTTTATTTTATTTTATTTTATTATTATTTTTATTTTTTATTTTTTATTTTTTTTGGTTTTTCGAGACACATACATGTAGGCAAAAAATTCACATATGTAAAAACATATGTATGTGTATGTACATGTATGTGTGCTCTGGCTGTCCTGGAACTCACTTTGTAGACCAGGCTGGCCTCGAACTCAGAAATCCACCTGCCTCTGCCTCCCAAGTGCTGGGATTAAAGGCGTGCGCTACCACGCCCGGCTTTATTTTATTTTTTTAAGATTTATTTATTATTATACGTAAGTACACTGTAGCTGACTTCAGATGCAGCAGCAGAGGGTGTTAACTCTCATTATGGGTGGTTGTAAACCACCATATGGTTGCTGGGACTTGAACTCAGGACTTTCAGTAGAATAGTCAGCGTTCTTACCCACTGAGCCATCTCACCAGACCCCCAAATTATTTTATTTTTATTTATTAATATTATTATTATTATTGTTTTTTTTTTTTTGAGACAGGGTTTCTCTGTATAGCCTTGGCTGTCCTGGAACTCACTTTGTAGACCAGGCTGGCCTCGAACTCAGAAATCCGCCTGCCTCTGCCTCCTGAGTGCTGGGATTAAAGGAGTGTGCCATCATGCCCGGCTCCTCCTATGTTTTTCTTTCTTTTCTTTCTTTTTTTTTGTTTTTTGTTTTTTGTTTTTTTGAGACAGGGTTTCTGTATAGCCCTGGCTGTCCTGGAACTCACTCTGTAGACCAGGCTGGCCTCGAACTCAGAAATCGGCCTGCCTCTGCCTTCCGAAGTGCTGGGTGGCGTGCGCCACCACGCCCGGCTTATTTTATTTTTAAATAAATAGGTGGCACACGCCTTTAATCCCAGCACTCGGGAGGCAGAGGCAGGCAGATTTCTGAGTTCGAGGCCAGCCTGGTCTACAGAGTAAGTTCCAGGACAGCCAGGGGTACACAGAGAAACCCTGTCTCGAAAAACCAAATAAATAAATAAATAAATAAATAAATAGGTAGGTATGTATGGCCAGCAGAGGCCAGAAGAGACCCCCCGCCCCCAGAACTGAGGTTAGAGCGGATTGTAAGCCACGCATAGGGGATGCTGGGAACTGATTCAGGCATTCCCCTATACTGGGGCATAGAACCTTCCCAGGACCTAGGACCTCTCCTCCCATTGATGACCGACTAGGCCATCAGAATGTTTGGTTATTATGTATGGTATGTATACAAGGAGCTATCTATCTATCTATCTATCTATCTATCTATCTATCTATCTATCTTTATATCTATCTATATCTAATTACTTTTGTATTCTTTTTACATATGTAAATTTTTTGCCTACATGTATGTGTCTGTGTGTCTGGTGCCCATGGAAATCACAAGAGGATGTTGGCTGCCTAGGAACTGGAGTTACACGTTGTAGTAGTAGTAGGTGCTGGGAATCAAAACCAGGTCCCTGGGGAAAGTTACAGGTGCTCTTAAACAATGAGCCATTTCTTTAGAGCTACCCTGAAATTCGTATGTGAGTCTCTGGAAGCCTAAATACATTTGCAGTCCTCACTCCGAGAGAGCTCGTGGGAACCAGGGAGCAGAAAATCTGGGACCACTTTTGGCCTCTCCCTGTCCACCCTAAGGTTCAGGGTAAGGGAGCAGCTGAAACTGTCAGAATGGAGTCCAGTAAGTTTCCAGGCTCAGAGCTCTGGGAAGCTGATCTCTCCAGGGTGGGGGCTGAAAACAGGGTTGTGACAGCCTCCAGGGAGGATCATGCAAGTGGGGACAGCTGCGGCTCAGCCAGGCGGTAACCAGCTGCTGCCTGGGAGACAGGCCAGGGCCAGGCAGGGCGGGCACGGCCCCCACAAGTCCTGAGCCTGAGTGGGCAGATCCAGACCGTGGGAGCAGTCAGCGGCTGGAGGCTTGATTTCATGTTTCCTTCGTGCTGTGTTAACGGTCAGTTTGGTTAATGCTGAGCAGATGGGGGAGGGGACGCCAGCTCTCTTGGGGACAAGTCGTGGGCGAAACATGGATGCGTGTGCATCGGATACAGGGCCTGCCTTACAGATGGTGTAGTGTGGGCTCATCTGCCCGCAAGCACTCACTCACCAACCTTGGCATACACAAGGATGGTTCTGTAGGATGGACGGACAGACAAAGGCAGGGTGTGTGTATTTGTATGTGCTATAGCACAGCTGGAGGTAGAAGCCAGCTGAAGGCCTGGCACCCACCTCCCCAGTCATCTGTGCCACCCAGACCGAACTCCCAACATGGAGAATCTTTCCACCCTACGTCCTGCCACACAGGGAAGCCACCAGGCATATAGAGATTTATTTCAAAAAATAATTTATAAAATGCCATGTTCTTCTGTCTTTCCCACAGGCTTCTCGTCTCTCAGGGACACCAGAGCTGATGCCCCTTTCACCAAGATGCTGGAACAAGCAATGGAGGGGGATGGCAGGAGGGGTGGTGAGGCTTGTGGACTGGGGTCTGTGAAGTCCTGGGGCCTCTAGGTTGTTTTGTTGTGGGGGGAGGACTAGAAATGTTTAGAGCATAAGCTTTGCAGCTAGGCCCGAAGAGCTGAGACAGAGGCTGTGTGCCAAGGCCTTAATGCTTAGATTCTCTGAGGATGAGTCCAAGGGCAAGGCCATGATCTTGAGAGGAGAGTTGACCTCTGAGATGGGAGCATAAGGCTGGAACAGAAGGCCTCAACTATGAACCCTAGGACCAAGAATGGCCCTCCCCAAAATGGGGCCAGAAAGAGGATCTGGGACAGCAGTAGTTACAAGTCAGAGGCCTGACACTGCCAACATCAAATGTCTGTGCATCAGGTTGCAGCTCAGCGAGGAGGCCCACGGCCATGAGCCCGGTAGCCCGTACAACATTGCTGCTCCCCGGCTCATGTCGTCTGCGAGTCAGAGAAAGGGAAGGGGTTTGGCTCGAGGGGCAAAGGGTCGTGGCTGAAAACCGAGTCACTGGAGGAGCAGGTGCTGCTGGCATCCCCATTGGAGGGAGAGAAGGGTCCAAAGGTCAGGCGGAGGTCAAGGTACTGCAAGGAACAGAGCTGGTTAGCTTCCAGCCTCGGGGAGAGGATGCTTCGTGTTCATGTCCCTAGGTCATGGGAGTGAGCAGAGAAAGGGCACGGGGCGGGAATGGGCAGTACCTCTTCAGAGACAGCCAGCAGGACCTTGTCCAGAGCTTCCACCAGCTGCTTAAAAGTAGGCCTCTGAGACGGAGCTGCGTGCCAGCACTCCCTCATTAGCCCGTACCTGGGAGGTCAAAGAGGTTTGTGTGTAGGGCAGGCAAAGTGAGGACTGTGCGCACCCTAGGGTTGGGGCGTGGCGGGCATGGCTGGGGATGGGGTGGGGTGGGGCTGCACAGGGCAGTTTAGTGGGAGAGTAGGAACAAGACCAGGACACTGTGAGCCATGGAGAGGAAGTGGAGGGACCGTGAGTGGCTAAAAGCTGACGTCAAAGTCAGGACCGCGGATGAGGTCTGACCACTGGGGCAAGGAGGGTGACCTTACAGCTCTGAGGGGCAGTTTGGGGGCCGCTCCATCCTGTGCCCCTCTCGCAGCAGTGAGAAGAGCTCCTCCACCGGGATGCCAGGGTATGGGGAGCCTCCGAGGGTGAAGATTTCCCACAGCAGGATCCCGAAAGACCACCTGGAGGCAGAACTGTGGCTCAGCAGGGACCAGCTTCCTTCCTTCCTTCCTCCTTGAAGCTGTAGTAAAGGCTATTGCAGTCCAGTTCCACCCTTGGGGATAGGAAGGGGCACTCCTTTCTTTTGGAGTGCCATAAGAACTCCTAAGATCTCGTGACTTTGGCAAGCGCCTTGCCCTTTTAGAGGGGATGACGACTTAAAGACAGGCAGCAGCCATCTTAGAACCCATTTCCCAGACTCACACGTCACTTTGGTGTGTGTACACGCGGTCAAACAACGCCTCAGGAGCCATCCACTTCACTGGCAGGCGGCCCTGAAGGAAGGAGGTGGGGACAGTGGGTTGAGTAGTATAGGATCTATCCCTTTCTGACCAGACCTAGTCCCCGCCCCGCTCCCGTGTATCTCCGTGGTGCCCCTCACGTTGCTGGTTTTCTTATAGTAGTCAATGTGGTGGACACCACGCGCCAGCCCAAAGTCGGCGATCTTCATCACATCATCCTCGGTCACCAGCACATTTCGGGCAGCCAGGTCCCGGTGGATGCACTGAAGACAGGGTAGAGTGTTTAGGAGTATCAAGATACAGGTCTGGAAGCTGATCATTTCACAGCAAGTCCAGGTGCCAGAGTCACTCAGCCCGCGAACAGATGAATGGGCAAAGGCCTGGGCTGAATCCCCAGAACCAGAAAGAAAAAGAAAGAAGCACATTTGTTCAGAGCCCATGCCTGCGCCATGCTTGCCCTTGGGTAAAAGAATGAGTAGAGAGAATGAGGACCTGCGGGGTTACAAATGCGGATCTGCAGGATTAGCAGCAAATGTATGGGAGCGATGGATAAAGGATAGACCTGTGAGCTGGAAGCAAGGGAGCCGCTGAGGACATTCAGTGCCACCAGCAAGAAGGTGTGGAGATGGAGGAGTAGTCCAGACCCCAGCACAACTGTCCTTTGTCCACACCTTCCGAGACTCCAGATACTGCATGCCTCGGGCCACCTGGTAGGCACAGGAGACCAGGGCCGGGAAGGAGAGTGGTCCTTCGCTGCTCCGAGGTCCATCGGGGCTGAGATCAGGGCCTGGGGGACGCCGGGCACGGAGGAATTCCCGAAGGTTTCCCTTAGCGGCACATTCCACAATCACGTACAGGGGCCCTACAGAGGGAAGCCGTGGACCAGGGGATGAGAAATCTGGCAAGACTGAGCCTTTGCATCCCAACTGAGCATCTGTATCCCGGCTTCTCTCCTCCCCCCCCCCCCCCCCCCCCCCCCCGCACCTTCCTGAGTGCAGACACCCAGCAGGTTGATGATGTTCTTGTGTCGTCCAATTAGCTTCATCACCTCCATCTCAGAGACCAGGTCTGCCAAATCCTTGTCGGAGGCATTGTCTGCAAAGCAACAGCTGGGCTGAGGAAGTTGCCTTCAAACTCCACAAGAGCATCATGGGAGGGGGTGGGGGTGCGGGATGTCAAGGAGGTCTAGGCTGAAACCCTGCTGGGCTGTGTGCCTCAGAAGCCTTTCAGGTGAGGGATTTAGCTCAGTTTGTAGAGTGCTTGCCTAGCATGAAGTCTGTGGTCTATCCTCACCACACTATAAAACTGGATGTGGTAGAGCCCACGACTAATCCTAGCACTTGATGAATATGAGGCCAGCCTGGGCTACAAGAGACAAAAACAAACAAACAAACAAACAAACAAACTCAAAACTGTGTGCATTTGTTTGTGTCTGTGTTCGCGAGTGCATGTATGTGTGTTTAAAGAAGGATCAGGGAGCATAGAAGGATTTGGAGGAGAGAATGGGGTGGAAATGTTGTAAATACATACTCATGTATAAAACTCTCAAAAAAAGTAGGTGCTTAAAAAAAATAATTCCAGGCCAAAAGTAGTGGAGCACACCATTAATCTTCCATGAGTTTGAGACCAACCTTGACTACATACGGATCCAGGAAGACTCTATAGAGAGACCCTAACTAAAAACAAAGAAACAAACAAACAAAACTTATTTATTTAAGATAGTGTTTCTCTGTGTGAAGCCTTGGCTGATCCAGAACTAGCTCTGTAGTCCAGGCTGGCCTTGAACTCAGAGATCCGCCTGCTTCAGCCTCCTGTCTGCTGGGATTAAGGATGTGTGCCACTCTGTCTAGCTTACAGAATTGCTTTGATGGGGAGATGTTCAGTGAATGGAGTGCCCACAGCACAAGCACTAGAATCTGAGTTCGGATCCCTGGCATACATGTAAAAATTGGGTGGAGCAGTGCAACGGCTGTGGCCCTAACACTCAGGGCACACACAGGGTAGAGGACAGGGTAGCTATATGCCAAGCTAGCATAGCTGAAACAGCAAGTCCCAGGTTCAGCAAGAAATTGTCTCAAATAACCAAGCTGGTGAGTGATAGAGGAGGCACCTGATGCTGCACACTTATGCCTATGTCCACACGCACATACACCTATACAGGCACACGCACATGTACCTATACATGCACATACACCTAACCTATACAGGCGCATATACCTGTACCTATACACACACATACACCCACACCTATACATGCACATATACCTATGCCTATATGTGCACATATACCTATGCCTATATCCACATGCACGTACGTACATTTACAACTTTACATGCACATACACCTATACATGCATATACACCTACACCTATCATGCACATGTGCCCACACCTATACATGCACACACGCCTCTGTCTATATCCACACACACATACACCTGGCATCCATACTCATGGTCTCTCAACCTCTCAAACCTCAGACTCATCTTGTATGCAGCAGAACACCTCCCACAAAAGTTGCAAGGACAAAACAAGAAGACTCTCAAAGAACTGATCTTCTCATAAGCAGGTCCAGGGGACAGGAGAGAGGAAGAAGCTCCAGACAGGAAGGAAGCTGTGCTAACTGGTCCCTGGGTGTCCTGAGGTCTTGTTATGCATTGGGAAAGGAGACTTCTGTGACTTCTCTAGGAAAGACTGGACTAGGGACCAGGGACTAGGGTTGACCTGTGATTTTGGGACAAAGACATAACTCTTATCCTAGCTGTACATCACTATGGAAAAGCCTATTTCACAATCACTGCCTCACAGAAAGTGCCAGCTGGCTCCAGCTGTGCAGAGTGGTGGGAGGGAGCAAGGGAGGGAAGAATGCTAGGGATGGCAGCAACAGGAACTGCAGCAACAGATTCTAGTGGGGGCCAGCAAGACTTCCAGGACCCAAGGGTATGCTGTTAAACATCAAGGTATTGAGTAAGCATGATCTGATGATGATTTACACAGAACAAAGTGACAGATAATAAACACATAGAAGAAGACATAAAGGAGCCAGCAAGATGGCTTGGCACACAAGCCTGATGACAAAACTGACCCCTGAAATCGACTCCATAAGTTGTTCTCTGTCCGCTATGTGCTCAGGCTGTGATATGTGCTCCCACTTACACACACATTACAAACACAACACAGCAATTGCCCTAAGTCCTAGCACTTGGGATGGGAGGCAGAGGCAAGTGGATTCCTGTAGATTCAAGTCCAGCCTGGTCTAGAAGTTCTAGGCCAGCCAGGACTGTATAGTGTGACCATGTCTGAAAAATGTGATAAACTTAAAAACAAAAAAAGAGACAAATATAAAAGAAGTTCCAAGAGCAACACCAAGCACCTGCAGGACACTTTGGGGACATTGCACTTTGGGCACATTGCCCGAGGTCTGGGCTTCCTTATCCTCTCCATCATTCTTGGGGATCACACAGTGGCTTTTGCACATGTTGGACAAGTGTTCTACCACTCAGACAGGCCTCTTCGTATTTTGGGGAAGGGTTTTACTAAGTTGTCCAGACAGCACTTGAGATCCATCTGTAACTTCACCTCACTTTACCATCCTGCTGTCTTAGTCTCCCAAGTACCCAAGATTGCAGGCTTGTGCCACCAGACCCAGCTTGAACCTGGGACTTTTTATTATTTATTTAATTTAATTTATTTTATTTTTTGTTTTTTCAAGACAGGGTTTCTTTGTATAGCCCTGGCTGTCCTGGAACTCACTTTGTAGACCAGGCTGGCCTCAAACTCAGAAATCCACCTGCCTCCGCCTCCTGAGTTCTGGGATTAAAGGCTTGTGCCACCACGCAAGGCTGGAACTTTTTATTTTTAAGATCGTGTGTGTGTGTGTGTGTGTGTGTGTGTGTGTGTGTGCATATGTGTATAGTGCCTTCAGAGGACAGAAGAGGATATCAGAATCCCTGGAGCTGGAGTTACAGATGGTTTTGAGTTGCCAGATGTCGGTGCTGGGAATTGAATTTGAGTCCTCGGCAAGAGCATGGAGCACTTTCATTGGCTAAGCCATCTCCAGCCCTGAGACTGGGACTGTTCTCTACTAAGGAATGAGAGGAATGTGTGCTGAAGGTGTATTATTTAGTGGGATTGATGGGGGTGAGGCACTAAATGTGTGAGGATGATAAAGAGATAAGAGCCAAGAGTTAAGGGGAGGGGGGATATTATGTTCTGATCACCACAAATCTCATAGGGATCATCACCCAGTGGCTAAACTTTACTGAGCCAGTCAGGTATAATTCCAGGCTGATGTAGGAGAATCCCTATGAGTTCCAGGCAGGGCTAGATTACAGCCTCAAAACAGAACAAAACGGTCCCATCCGGGCATGGTGGGGAATGCCTTTAAACTCAGCACTCGGCAGGCAGAGGCTGGTCTGGTCTATGGAGTGAGTTCTAGGACAGCCAGATAAACTCTTGTCTCAAAAAAATAAAAACAAAAACAAAACAAACAAACAAAAGTAAAACCCCAAACAAAAAAAGAAAAAAATGAAAGAAAAGAAAACCAGTTCCAAACCCTACACCAAAAATGTACTAAGCCACCATGTATCAGAAACACCTATAAACTTCACCCCTGAGAAGCAGGGGACCATTAGTCATCCCCACGGAGGCCCAAGAGGAAACTGAGGCTTGGAAGTCACTTGCCAGGGCCAGCAGCAGGGTTGGGCTTCAGGCCCAAGGGTGGAAAACCTGGGGCCTTTTCACACGCACAGGCAGTCCATGTAGCCTCTTGTGTGGCCCCAGCACCGCCTATCCCTACAGCCAGCTGCGTGGCCCCAGCACGGGCTATCCCTATAGCCCGCTGCGCGACCCTAGCACTGGCAGTCCGTGTAAGCCCCTTGTGTGGCCCCAGCACACCCTGCCCAGGTTGCCATGTGTACCTTTCAGCATCTTCACAGCCACGGTGCTGGTTTGGTCGGGCCGGGAGGGATCCATGCCAAAGGCCTCTGCACGAACCACTTGCCCAAAGCAGCCCTCACCCAGGGGCTTCCCGAGCACCAGCCTAGAGACCAAGAAGACCCATGTCTCAGACTGTGGGTACCACTCCTGATCTGGCACCCCCACTCTTAGCCTGCTCAGTGTACCTGTCCCGGGGAAATTCCCAAAGTGGATCGAGAGGCAGGTCTAGATTCACAAGGCCCGTGAGCAAGGGCGGGCCGCTGGAGGAGAGACGGACACCTCGCACCAGGGACAAGCTTGACTTGCCAGAGGACCTCGACTCCAAAGAGAACTGCAAAGTGGGAGATTCATTCTGCCTGCTGGGGTCAGGCTGAGAGCCGTACAGTTATTGGGTCTGAGGAACTAGCACAGTACCTGTCGGGCCAAAGGGAAACGGGACAGCTTTTGTACAGTGACAGGCTGGCGAGAGTAGTGGCCACGGATGACTTGCCGGTGATAAACACCGGCCAGCAGCAGGAGCACAAGCAGAGCCAGTGAGCCGGATACATACAGGATGATGTCTGTGTATCTGGCCTCAGGCGTTGCTGTTGTCCATGTGAGGTCTTCCTCTGCTCATTAGATGAACATAGACAGAGAAAAAGAACAGTCGGTGGTCAGATTGACCAGCCCTCCCCCCGCCCTCAGCCTAGGTTCCCAGTTACTAACACATATAAGGACACACACTGAAAAAGTCACAGTTACAGGCTGGAGAGATGGCTCAGTGGGTAAGAGCACTGACTGCTCTTCCGAAGATCCTGAGTTCAAATCCCAGCAACTACATGGTGGCTCACAACCGCCTGTAATGAGATCTGATGCCATCTTCTAGGGTGTCTAAAGACAGCTAGAGTGTACTTATATATAATAATAAATAAATTTATGTGCTGGAGTCAGTGGAACCCACCTGAGCGAGCGGGGTTGACTGGAGAGAGCAGAGGTCCTAAACTCAATTCCCAACAACCACATGAAAGCTTACAACTATCTGTACAGCTACAGTGTACTCACATACATAAAATAAATAAATAGATCTTTAAAAAAGAAAAGTCACAGCCGGGCGGTGGTGGCGCACGCCTTTAATCCCAGCACTCGGGAGGCAGAGGCAGGTGGATTTCTGAGTTTGAGGTCAGCCTGGTCTACAAAGTGAGTTCCAGGACAGCCAGGGTTACACAGAGAAACCCTGTCTCGAAAAAAACAAAAACAAAAACAAAACAACAACAACAACAAAAACCCAGGTCACAGTTATATATAGTCTTATATCCCCGAGGGTCACATGGACAGTCTCGTTAGAAAGCTGCCTACCTAACAGGCCTCAGTGGGCCAGAGAGGAGTCCTGTAGTCTCGCTCAGGTCCTTCCCCCCTCTCCGACCCCTCCCCCTCCCTCTGCAAGGCCCTCACCTGGTAGCACCGTGAGCCACGCTGACTGGTAGGAAAGGCCGATGGAGTTGCCCGCCAGGCAGGTGTACTCTCCTGCATCCTCAGCGGACACGTTCCTCAGATACAAGACCTCCACCTCTGAGCTATTGATGTCTGTTGTCTGAAGCAGCGGACACACTAGGTCACGGGAGGCTCTGGGCCACATTGCAGCAGGGAGGGTAGCTGGGTACCATCCCACCCTAATGGGGAAAGGATGGGACCCAGCCCAGGCGCTAGCAGGAAGCTCACCTTCAGGACTTGTACATAGGGGAAACCATCGGCGCCGAAGCTGCTGCCGTTGATGACGACGTGCTTCAGCCACTGGATGTGGGGCTGGGCGTCGCTGTACACCTTGCAGAGTAGCTCCACATCGCTGCCAACCACAGCTGTGGTGTTGGCTGGGAGCCCCGCCTGCAGGATAGGCCGGTGCGGGGACCGCTCTGGGGGCCGGGCCAGGCCGTCAACCCTGACCGGTGGCACCCACGAAATCACCCAGTTTACCTGCCCCCAGCCCCACTCCTAGATCAGGGGAAAGACCTTCTGGACACACAGCTCAGATCTTGTCTATTTTCTGTTTACCTTCCTTCAAAGTTTTATGGCTTTACTGTCTTTGGGCTAGGACAGCTTCTCAGATTCCTGTTCAAAATGTCTACAGCCTGTCCTCTAACCCCACAAATGGGGCACCCATGGCATATACCTGCCCACAAATGTGCTGCATTCTTAAGAGCTGAATTCAGCCTTTGCCATCTGCCTGGACCCTCTTCTCCGGTTCCCTTTAGGCAGACTTCTGCTCCTTCAGCCTCCCCCCCTTGCTTCCTGCTGACCCTTGGGGCTCTTTTACTCATCTGAAACTGACTTTATCTAGTTTCCAACACAAGATAAGACAAGATACCCACTTTTGCAGGACCCACCAACCAAGCTGAAGATAAGCCAAATTCTTTGTCCTACCTGCCCAGCCCATTCACTCACCCAGCACATCCAGGAGATAGCTGTAGCGAATGCTACCCAGAGAGTTCTCCACAAGGCACGTGTATGTGCCACGGTCTGAGGGTACCACACTTTCCATCACCAGGCTCCAGTGTTGGTGGCGCAGCTGGAAGCAGGCAGGAGTAGAGGAAATGTCCATAGGAGACCCAGGAAAGCCAGGCCAAGGAGAGGACAGAATCTGTCTATGGAGCTCTTCCCAGTCTTCCTAGCCCCTGAGAGGATCAGGCCAAAGCCAGAGATCCCTGGACAGAGAAAGAGGCTGTAAGAAGTGTCTCCGTGGGACGGGACTGGAGTTAAGAAGACTGACACTCTTCCAGAGGTCCCAGATTTGATTCTCAGCACTACATGGTAGTGGCTCACAACCAGGTGTGACTCCAGCTCCTAGGGAATATGACACTCTCTTCTGCCCTCTGCAGGCACTGAGCATGTGCACAGCACACATATATACATGTAGGCAAGATATTCACACACATAAAATAAACAAATTTTAAAAAATAATAGCTGGTGGCTGGGCGTGGCGGCGCACGCCTTTAATCCCAGCACTAGGGAGGCAGAGGCAGGCGGATTTCTGAGTTCGAGGCCAGCCTCGTCTACAAAGTGAGTTCCAGGACCATTAGGGTTCCATAGAGAGGACCAGCATCATCAGGGCTAGATAGATCCTTTTGGTGGTTAGGAGCGCTCACTGTTCTTCTGGAGAACCTGAGCTTGTTTTCCAGCTCCCACGTCAGGCAGCTCACAACTGCCTACGTAATTCTAGCTCCCAGGGATCGGATGCACACATGTGCATGGTATTTACTTACACATAAATAAAAATAATTAAAACAATCGTTTAGCTGGGCGTGGTGGCACACTCCTTTAATCCCAGCACTCGGGAGGCAGAGGCAGAGGCAGAGGCAGAGGCAGAGGCAGAGGCAGAGGCAGAGGCAGAGGCAGAGGCAGAGGCAGAGGCAGAGGCAGAGGCAGAGGCAGAGGCAGAGGCAGAGGCAGAGGCAGAGGCAGAGGCAGGCAAATTTCTGAGTTTGAGGCCAGCCTGGTCTACAAAGTGAGTTCCAAGACAGCCAGGGCTACACAGAGAAACCCTGTCTGGAAAAAAAAAAAAAACCCAAAAAAATCCTTTAGTGACCCTGGGCCATAAACATCATTGGCAACAATGAAAAGCCCTACCAGAGCATAACAGAAGTTAGTTTTTGCTGAGGTTGCACTTTGTGAGAACTTGAGCCAGAGATGTCCATGCTCTTGGGCTCTGGAACTACCTTCCTCGTCATCTATCGACCTACGTGAGGGGCTATGTGGGGAAAATGAAAATGAGACTCACCCGAATGCCTCCAATACGATTCTCCCCATGGAAGGCCTGTCCATCCTTGAGCCAGTGGATGGTAGGCATGGGGTTCCCTGCAGCTGGACATCGGAATTTGACAGTATTCCCGGCAGGCACCGCATGCAGTTTCTTCTCCATGCGTTGGGGGTGTGTCCAGTAGGGTGCTAGAGAGAAAAGAAAGAGCAATTAGGACCCTAAAGTGAGCTCGGCTCCTACACAAGTCTCTCCTCAGTGACCAGATGGGTGGTGGAGAAGAGTCCATGGGAGGAGGCACCAACCTTGCTGTGGGTAGACATGCCCACTCGAGGAGCTGCTGAGTGTCTTGGGGTCTTCATCATTAGTGATGGAGGTTAAGGAGTCTATTCAGGGACAAAGGAAGGCATCTGAAATCCAAGAGAAGAGGGGTTTCTCTCCCAAGGGACCCTTAAAGCCCTGCCCAGATCCTCTTACCATCCATAAGCAACGTAAGATTGTGTACGACGGTCATGGAGCCACGGGCCAGGCAGAGGTATCGGCCAGCATCCTCAGGAAGGAAGCTGGCGATCTCCAGGCGGCCTCTCCAACCCCGAACTCGCCCAGCAGATGCTAGGCGGCTGCCCTCTTTGTACCAGTGACGACCACGCTCAGTGCGCCCACAGCACAGCCTCACAGGCTGCCCCAGGGCCACCGTCAACACCTGTTCTTGCTGCTCCAGGATTGGGGCTAGGCAGGGCTCTGAGGGCAGATGGCAGGAGTCATTGATACCCATAGCTTCATCCAAGGCTAGCCCCCACCCTGCACACAGAGAACATGCTACACACACGGGACACAACAGTCCTGTGAAACATGCTGTTCCCCACATGTAACCACATGCAACAAATGTGTTGCACAGGGCCAGTGTCACATTTTTCCTGGGAGTTGTCACGCACACACACACACACACACACACACACACACACACTTGGCACCATGCTAGACATGCCATTATCCAAGATATACACACATACACACACAAAGCACATGCTACAGGTGCCACATACAGGACATATACCACACCTCTGAGGCACACTATATTTGGTTCATATATGACACATGCTGCTTGCACCTCCCAACCAACACACCAGTGCATAGAACCACACAGGTACATACACAGCCAAGGGGCTCACCACTGGCTCTGCAGCCTAGCCCAGGCTCTGTGCCCTGTAAGGCTAATCCTCTCTTGTAGACATACAGATAGGTGTGTGCTTTCTGAGAGGGAAACAGTGATTCGCAACGCCCTGCCCCGCGCCTCCTTCTTGGGGCCAGGGGCCAGGATCCCCTCCAGCTTCTGGTGCCTGTCCCTGACATCCCTGCCACCCTCTCCCACCTTAGAGGCCATACCTTGCTCCACTTCCTCAGAGGCCTCAAGGGACAAAGCTGGTGTCCCCTGAAAGATGCTCAAGAGGGCCAAGAGCAGCCACATTTCCTTCCAGCTGATCTCAGGACGGGGGCCAGACGTCCCACTGACCACCTTCCTAAAACAGAGGGACATAAGGGAGGGGGGAAGGGAGAAAGAGCTCCAGTCATGTGCAGGTCCCATTCTTTGTTCTGCAGATGGAGACCCAGAGACAGGAAGCAGTCAGCAGGCTCCTCCAAACCCCACAAGGCAGAAGCTGAAGCCAGCACTGCTAGGCAGAGCCCCAGCCTCCCCAAAGGTGGTTCTGCAGGGCATGTGCGGACTTCCTGCTGCCTTGGGCCCTACTGCGACCTGGCATGCCTTCACAGAGAGAGCAGTTTCAGGATTCTTTTCTTGGAAGGAAGCAGAGCTGGTGACTTATCCTTTGCACATCATTTATTTTTCTGCTGAATAGATGAATTCATTGCTGAAGGCTCAAAGAAGAGAAGGGCAACCCAATACAAGGCCGGCCTCCGGCATCTGGATGCCATCTAAAGGGACCTCACTCCTTAGCATTACCGACGACGCTCCCAGCGGTGGGTGCTCTCACGAGGCGTAGTCCAAATCAAGGACATTCTTCCTCGTTCGGAGCCGGACAAGCATCCTGAGGACGCTTCCGGTGGTTCGTCCCCTCACGGCTTCATCTTAAGACAGTGTAGGAGCTTGTTTGGATTTGTTTATTGTTTTTTCAGAGTTGTGGGGTGAACCCAAGACCTCCTTGCATGCTAGGCAAAGCCTCTGCCATTGAGCTTCCTGTCTAGCTGGCTCTGTAATTGGCACAGGTTTTACATGTCTGGTAGCGACAAATTCAAATCCTGATTCCTGCTAAGACCTACCTACCTTTGCCCCTTTCTGACCTGTAATCATCATAGGGTTACTTCAGGGACAAAAAGGGACCATACATGGAGGGATGGCACACATAGGGCATCGGTGAGACATTCTCCCAGTCCCCATACTGAGTGTGCACCGGCACCGTCTGTCTGACCTGACTCAGTCTCTACTTCTGAAATGGTGCTATTAAGTCTGATACACAGACTTGTCCTCACGCTGTAGTGGAGCACCTGTTTCGCAAAAGAAGACTCAGACCTAAGCCTTCACTTGACCAGGGAACCAGTGGAGTCCCAGGGACGCACAGGCTGTTATCTGGTCCTGGATAACAACCAGGTGTCACCAGCATCTTTGGATCAGTGTTCCTTTTCTTCGGGACCCTGCTCTTGTGAGTGTGCGCGCCATCTTTGCACAGGGGCCAGCGTTAGTGAGTGACAGTTGAAGAAAACAGCGTGAGTCTTAGAAGATGCATTCCATACTTTACCAAACTGGGAACCCTGCCCACTGCTGAGGAAACTCAGGCCTAATCAGTCCACTGACCTCAGTGTCTCTCAGCTCCCCTGCTCCTCATAGACTAGGTCATGGTCATTTCTCACTTGGTATCTCGGCAAACCTTAGTTCTTCACCGCCCAGTAGTTTTTTTGTTTTGTTTTGTTTTTGTTTTTTCTTCCTGTCACCCAGATTACAAGCCCCTAAGGGTTAATTGCAGGCCCCTTCTATTTCTTTTTTTTTTATTATTATTATTTTGAGACAAGTTCTCACTAAAGTTGACCAGGAAGACTGGCATTGAAACTCACTCTGCAAACCAAACAGGTCTACAAATAGTGAGCCTCCTGCCTCACCCATTAAGGCCCATGTGCTGGGCCCAGCTTTTCTAGGCTTCATTTTAAACGCCAGTGTCAACCTTGTAAGTCCCACAGTCTGTCCCTTTAGTAAATTCTAAACACTGGCATGTTTGCACCCTTGCCTGTACCTTCCTGTCCCTCGTTCCTCTTGTCTAGCTATCGCCTTAAAACCTTGATCTGTCCCCTACCCCCTAGTTTGCTCGGCCCATATGCAAAAGACTCCTACCATACCCTGCTCAGCAGAGAGGGCCGGGCTTCATCTCCAGCTTGGGTTGGGGCGGACAGGTCCGGGGATGTTTTATTCCCACTTACAGGTTACTCTGAACTCACAACCACAGAATTCTTAGTCTGGTCACCAAGACTGGCCCCTGAGGATCGCTAGCACTTGGGACTGTTATCAGAGAGCACTAAGTTGTTCACCCTCCTGCACTCACTCGATGAGGTGCTCGGTGCAAGTGACTGCGAGCGTTACTTTCCTTTGGGGGGGCGGGGGGCAGAGCGCGTCTGTCACCCGCCCAAGGGCGACAGTGCTCTTACTTTAGTGCCCCCACCGCGTCGCCCTCGGAGGGAGGTGCGCGTCAGCGGTCCCCGTGCGGAGTTGCATAGACAGCTGGCCCATCGCCCCCGCCCCGGTGGGCAATAAGTAACCAGAGCGGTGACCAGGGTGCTCTTTGAACGGAGGGGGACAAAAGGCCCTGTGTGCGCTGCGGGTTACTGATTTACCGCCCCCTCCACCCAACCACTCCCGCCGCGCGGGCGCCAAGGTCCCCGGGACAGAGGGGGCAGCTCCGGAGCTCCACGGCCGCTGTTCCCACGGCGGCCAGGAGTACGGTATGTGGCCCGACTCGCCCAGAGCTAGAGGGCTCCGCTCCCGGCGCAGGGGCCCGGCTCACCTGGCTCCTCCGCCGCCCGGTTCCCGCGCGCGTGGGTCACGATCCCGGCAGGGCTGGCACACTCACCCGCCGGGAGCTCCTCCGCCCCGGGCTGAAGAGCCAGGAATGTCCCTACAACTGCAGCGTGGCGGGGGGCTGCCCCCCTCCAGCCCCGCCCACCTCGGGCTCCGCCCCTCCTGGACCACTTCTGATCTGAGAGGCGTGGTCCGAGACCGGGCAAACGTCAGCCGGGTACCCTCGTGCGCGAGCTCCCTGTTGGGACTTTATCGCTCAGTCTCAGTCGCTCCGGGGCCCCACGTCCAACCTGCAAGGTCTATACTACCTTGCTCTATCCTTTGCTCTTCCTCAATTTGGCACTACCAGGCTCTCTGGTTTTCTGTGCAATCGCAGTACATCAGAGAGACCTGACCTGACCGTGGCCTGAGCGACCTTCAGAGGATATTTAAAATACATCTAGGTCGGGGTGGCGGTGGCGCACTGGAGAGGCAGAGGCAGAGGCAGAGGCAGGCAGGTTTCTGAGTTCAATGTCAGCCTGGTCTACAGAGTGAGATCCAGGACAGCCAGGACTACACAGAGAAACCCTGTCTCGAAAAAACAAAAAACAAAAAACAAACAAAAATAGCCGGGTGTGGTGGCACACGCCTTTAATCCCAGAACTTGGGAGGCAGAGGCAGGCGGATTTCTGAGTTCGAGGCCAGCCTGGTCTACAGAGTGAGTTCCGGAACAGCCAGGGCTACACAGAAAAACCCTGCCTCAAAAAACAACAACAACAAATAATAATAATAATAAGAGAGAGAGAGAAAAGAAAAACTTTAATTTGTAAAAAGTTGTGCTTTTATTTTTATTTTTTAAAACTTTATCTGCATTTATTTTATGCTGAATTTATTCCCGGGCCATGAGTTTTTGTTTCTTCAGTGTCTTCTGGGATATTTTTTTCTTCTGTGCAACCTCCTCTTCTGGCTTTGGAATGATCTGTTCCTTCTCAGTGAGGATCATCTCACTGTGGCAGGGGGAGCTCACGTATGGGTTAATCCGGCCATGAGCTCTGTAGGTTCATCGGCGCATCTTAGGTGCCTTGTTCACCTGGATGTGTTCAATGACTAGAGAATCTACGTCTAAACCCTTAAGTTCAGCATTACTATCTGCATTTTTAAGCATGTGCAGTAAAAATTCAGCACTCTTTTTTGGCCACCGACCCTGTATCCAGCTCCACTTTTTGGCCTGGGCGCACCTACCAACTCCACCATTATACTGCCGGAATGGCACACATTGCTTCTTCTTTTTTTTTTTTTTTTTTTTTTTTTTTTTTTTTTTTTTGGTTTTTCGAGATAGGGTTTCTCTGTCTAGCCCTGGCTGTCCTGGAACTCACTCTGTAGACCAGGCTGGCCTCGAACTCAGAAATCCGCCTGCCTCTACCTCCCGAGTGCTGGGATTAAAGGCGTGCGCCACCACGCCCGGCTGCTTTTATTTTTAAAAGTTTAAATTTTCATCCTAAAAAGTTTTAATTTTATCTTAAAAGCTTTACTTTTCTTTTTATTTTCCATTATGTTTTGCTTGCATGTCTATCTAATTGCCTGCAGATACCAGAAGAGTGACGATTTTCTGGAACTGGGGTCATAGACCCAGATCCTCTGAAATAGTAGCCAGTGCTTTTAATTAGGGAAGTAATTCTTTGGCCCTTAAACTTTATTGCTAAGTTTATTTGGTTTTGTTTTGTTTTGTTTGAAAACAGGTTCTTGGGCTCAGCTGTTAAGAGCACTGACTGCTCTTTTTTTTTTTTTTTTTTTGGTTTTTTGAGACAGGGGTTCTCTGTGTAGCCCTGGCTGGCCTCGAACTCACTCTGTAGACCAGGCTGGCCTCGAACTCAGAAATCTGCCTGCCTCTGCCTCCTAAGTGCTGGGATTAAAGGCGTGTGCCACCACCACCCAGCCCTGACTGCTCTTCCAGAGGTCCTGAGTTCAATTCCCAGCAACCACATGGTGGCTCACAACCAGCTGTAATGAGATCCGATGTCCTCTTCTGCTGTGTCTGAGAGCAGCTACAGTGTACTCACATACATAAAATAAATAATTCTTTAAAAGAATACTTCCTCGTGGTTTTTACATAGATAGTGTTGTGATGACATGGTGGTCTGGTCCACATGTACAGACCTCCCTCCTCTTGTGTTGTCCCCCATCCAATCCCTGGGCCTTTGCTCATGCATCCCCTGTTCCTAGTCTAATCTGCTCTCTATTGGTCTGGTACTTTGGTCTCCGTACAAGGCCAGAGGATATCCCTGGGGATTTGCCAAGTCCCCTTTGTTAGGATGGAGAAAGGAGTGAGCCCTAAATCTCAGTACTGTCTATCAGTCTTGTCTCTGTCTTTGTTTGCTCCTCAGCAAATCAGTAAACGATAGTAGGCTGCTGAAGAGACTTGCTGGAAGGAGAAGTCACATGTTCATATCTGACCTGTGAGCACTAACAGCCATTCTTTCTTCTTTGCACTTGGCAGACTGTATCTGCATAGTTGTTATTCATCTAAGCAGCTGGGGACCACTAAGCTCCCGGAAGTCAGGAACTGAGTCAGTGGACTTCACTTTTGTATCTCAAGTGCCTGGCACACAGTAGGTGCCTCCAGAGAGCTCCACCCCCACCTGGCTCAGGTCTGTCTCATCTACCAGCACTTCTGTCAATTGAATGGACTGTAGCTTAGCTATGAAGTCAGCCAGGACAAATTTCACCTGAAGTCCCAAGATTTTTGCCACTATGAAGTGTTTTGGAAAAAAAAAAAAGCACAACTCGGGTCATCTGCATAGCTCCTAGCTATCACCCAGGGATGAGAGCCCGCCTGGGAAGCAGCAGCTTCCTTTACTTAAAAAAAAAAAAAAAAAAAAAAAATCAGCCGGGCGTGGTGGCACACCCCTTTAATCCCAGCACTCAGGAGGCAGAGGCAGGCGGATTTCTGAGTTCGAGGCCAGCCTGATCTACAGAGTGAGTTCCAGGACAGCCAGGGCTATACAGAGAAACCTTGTCTCGAAAGCTCCCCCCCCCCAATTCTATTGTGTGCATGTGTGCACATGTGTGTGCATGAGTGTGCATGCGTGTGTTACCATCATCATGAACCATCAGTGTGGACTCCGGGAAGAAATTGCAAGCTCTAAACCAATTCTCTCTTCCTCCATTCATATCTTGACTTTTAATCTTATTTACATTTTAATTTAATTTAATTATTCTGTGTTCACGTATGGCTGTGAGCATGTACTGTATGCAGTGATGATTTGGAGATCTTGGATCCTCTGGACTAGAGTTATGGATGGTTGAGAGCCACCATATGGGTGCCAAACACATGCACATGCACATGCACGCGCGCGCGCGCGCGCGCGCGCGCACACACACACACACACACACACACACACACACACACACACACGTACACATTCAGGGTCAGGGGAGAGAAAAAAAAAAGTCTAGCATGATCCACCTGATCCACCAGTCAACAGTCTAGACCCTCAAAAGTATCCAGGAGGAAGGAAGTGCCTAGCTGGAGGACCCGCTTTGCAGAGAGATCACCTCAGAATGCCAGGACCTCTCTTCCCCGGCCTTCCAAGGACTCCGCTTATTAAATACAGTTCTTGGGGGTCCTTGATGAGCTGACAACAGGAGCTAGACCCTACAACACAGATTTCATTCCAATCCTGGGGTGTATCCTGAGCCCTGTGCTAATTAACTAAGAGCTTCCTGTAACCCCACCGTCTTCCAAGGTTCCCAAGGCCCTCAGATTGCCACCCACCACTCCCCATTTCAAAGATATACTCTTTGAATCTCTCTCTCTCTTTTTTTTTTTTTAAATTTTTTGTTTTTGAGACAGGGTTTCTCTGTATAGCCCTGGCTGTCCTGGAACTCACTCTGTAGACCAGGCTGGCCTCGAACTCAGAAATCCGCTTGCCTCTGCCTCCCGAGTGCTGGGATTAAAGGCGTGCGCCACCACACCTGGCATCTTTAAATCTCTTGACTGAACAGTTTCACACTCTCACAGGATCTTTCAGTCAGTCAGTCAGTCAGTCAATCAGTCGACTGGCAAGTATTTCATTGAAGGTTTGTTATGTGACTGTGCCCCATTCTGTGGGACCAGGTTCACTTCTAGGTCACTGGGCTTCCTGTGTTCACTCTTCTCCAGTGCTGGGAGGTGTGAGCCACCCACCACACCCCGACTTCTACATGAACTAATTTAAATTCCACTGGTTAGGCAGGACAGCAGACACCACCTCTGGGCAGATAAGTAAGATTACTTACTGTAGGGAAGGAACAGGAAGAGGGAGTGGTGGGAGTGCGGAGAGGGAAGGACTTTATCCTCCATCTCTTGAATTTCTCCTTTTTTAAAAAATATTTTATTTATTTATTTTGTATACATAATGAGCACACTGTAGCTGTCTCCAGACACACCAGAAGAGGGCATCAGATCTCATTACAGATGGTTGTGAGCCACCATGTGGTTGCTGGGATTTGAACTCAGGACATCTGGAAGAGCAGTCAGTGCTCTTAACCACTGAGCCATCTCTCCAGCTCTGTCTGGATCTTTTCTTTCTTTCTTTCTTTCTTTCTTTCTTTCTTTCTTTCTTTCTTTCTTTCTTTCTTTCCTTCCTTCCTTCCTTCCTTCCTTCCTTCCTTCCTTTTCTCTCTGTCCCTCCCTCCCTCCCTTCCTTCCTTTTTTTCTTTTGAGACAATGTCTGGCTATATACACCCCTCCTCCCAGTTGTTCTGAAATGCACTATGTAACTCAGGCTGGCCTTGAACTTTTTCTAACTCTCTTTCCTCAGGCCAAGTACATGAATTACAGGTGTGAGTCACCACACTGGCTTCCAGGTTCCCGACATTTCCTAGAAGGTGGAGACTCACTAGAAGGTGCCGGAACACAAGGAATGTGGGAGCTGAAAGAGATGCTTCTCTCCCTGTGGCACACCAAGCCATGGGCAGAACTTTACAGACTCTGTCCCTGGAGTGTCATGCAGCGGGAGGAAAGTCTCTGGAGGCCAGTCCTCACCTATCCCCGACTTGCTGGGAGGTACAGCTATTGGGGGGCAAGGGCAGAGGCTGTCTGGTGCCGGTGATATTGCTCTTGGCCCAAAGCCTGGCTCTGGAAACACTGGGCTCTGTGTGGAAGAGCTGCCACCGAGACAGCCCAAGCCCTGGGCCCTGCTCCAGCCTCAGTTCTGATCCCATCCTTTGACCTAGGCCTCATCTTTCTTCTTTGTTTCATTTCTCTTTTAAAGCAAAAAATTTTTTTTTATTTCGAGAGGTTTTAAAGTACAGTCCCATGTTATACTAAGATGTTTTAGTCACCCACAGACCACATACTCAATGGTGGTTTCATAAGATTAGAGTGGTGAGTACTTCACTGTTCCTTCACTGTGCTTGGAGACACAAGCAACATTGTGTTAGAACTGTCTACAGGATTCAGTTCAATCATATGCTACATAGGTTTGTGGTCTAAGAGTTACATGTAACACATACATGTAACACGTAGCATAGGGATGCCATAGGCTGTAGCATGCAGATTCACGCATATTCGTTCAAAATGTTCACACAATAATGATAATGAGTCATGGCCCAAGACTATATATATCCCTGTGAGTGAGTGATGTGTTACAGAAAGACTCGCAGGGCAGTGCTGGAGACGGCTCAAGGCCACTCTTGCAGAGGAGTGGGATCAGGTCCCAGCATCCACATGGCGGCTAAGAGCTCTCTTCTGGGCTCCCAGAGCATAGCATGCATTTGCTGCACAGATAGGCATGGCCCATATTGTACACATAAAGAAGAGGACACAGAGTGACCCACATATATATAAGTGTGTGTTGTGCGCGCATGTGTGTGAGTGTATGTATGTGTTTGTGTGTGTGTATATATATATATATATATATATATATATATATATATATATATATATATATCACCAATGCTCAGTTAAGGGATTATTATTACTTTACCTTTTTTTTTTCCAGCTTCTTTTTGTTATTGTTGTTTGCTTTTGAGACAGAGCCTCACTACTCCCTATGAGGGTCTGGTTAGCCTGGAAGCGGCTAGGTAGATATAGATAGCCTGTAGCAATCCTCCTGCCTCTGTTTCTGGAATACTGAGATTAAAGACACGTGGCATCGATCCTAGTTTCTGGCGCTCTCTCTCTCTCTCTCTCCCTCCTTCCCTCCCTTCCTTTCTTTCTTTCTTTCTTTCTTTCTTTCTTTCTTTCTTTCTTTCTTTCTTTCTTTCTTTCTTTCTTTCATCTGAGAGACGGCTCAGAGGTTGATATCACTAACTGTTCTTCCAAAGGTCCTGAGTTCAATTTCCGGCAACCACATAATGGCTCACAACCATCTGTAATGAAGTCTGATGCCCTCTTCTGGCATGCAGACATATATGCAGACAGAACACTGTGTAGGTAAAAAAAAAAAAATACAATTTTAAAAACAAACAACAAAAAATATTGGGGCTGGAGTTAAGCGGTTAAGAGCACTGACTGCTCTTCCTAAGGTCCTGAGTTCAAATCCCAGCAACCACATGGTGGCTCACAACCATCCGTAATGAGATCTGGTACCCTCTCTTGGTGCATCTGAAGACAGCTACAGTGTACTTAGATATAATAATAAATAAATCTTTAAAAAATATTTATAGGAATGCTAGGGCATCAGATCACATAATAGATGGTTGTGAGCTACCACATGGTTGCTGGGAATTGAACTCAGGACCTCTGAAAGGCAGCCAGTGCTCTTAGCTACTGAGTTCTCTCTCTAGCCCCATGGATGGCTGTTTAAAGGCTGCATCTGAAAATCAACTATGTGGCCAGGGAGGACTCATTCCAAGCCTCCTTTACTTTCTGTGAAGTCTGGTGCTTTCACGATGATCCACTGTAACAGTGTGAGAGGCCTGAGACAGATGCTGGCACATGGTCTACGCTCAGCAAAGCATGGTCAATGTGACACAGTCACCCAGAAATGTAGACAGGCTTCTTGTGACCAAGAGTGACTTGAAAAGACTTCAAGGAGCCAACACAATGGCCCATGCTGTGATCCTGTACTTGAGAGGTAGAGGCAGAAAGATGGATGCAAAGTCGAGGTCAGCCTTGTCTATATGGTAGGCTGCGTGAGGTGGTACAGGTCTGTAGTCCCAGTGTGCAGGAGGCAGAATGGAGGTGGGGTCTCCCACAAGTTTGAGGCCAGCCTGCTATACATAGTGAGTTCAAATCAGTCAGGCTTATTTAAAAAAGTTAAAAAGATCAAAATCCAAACAAAACAGAAAGAGGGGGGTGGTAATTTTTGGTTTCTTCAAAGGCAGCTCTACCAAGCTGCTCTAGGCTTCTACATTTACAGCTCCCCAGAGAGTCTTAATTAGTCCCAGCACAGGACCCATATGGTTCCATGCTTGGGGTTTATGCTTATGCTCATTTCTAAGTAAATCACAATAGGCCCGAGAGAGAGACAGAATATTCCTTAGTAAATTAAATTAAATCTATTATTATTGGGGGACTTGTGCTCCACAGAGCAGATGTGTGGAGGCTGAAGAGAGCTCTGTGGAGTTGGTTCTCTGCTCCAACCTTTAAGTGAGTTCTGGGGGTCAAACTCACATCATCAAGCTCGGCAGTCAGTGCCTTGACTTAACTTCTGAGCCATCTTGCTACCTCTCCTGTATGTATGTATGTATGTATGTATGTTGTTGTTGTTGTTGTTGTTGTTGTTTTTGGTTTTTCGAGACAGGGTTCCTCTGTATAGCCCTGGCTGTCCTGGAACTCACTTTGTAGACCAGGCTGGCCTTGAACTCAGAAATCCACCTGTCTCTGCCTCCCAAGTGCTGGGATTAAAGGCATGCACCACCACCGCCCGCCTGTTTGTATGTCTTTACTTTTGATGATTTATCCAGGTGTAGTGGCACATGCCTTAAAGCCTGGAATTTCGGAGGCAAAGACAGTAAGATCTCTGATAGTTCCAGGTTAGTCTGGTCTACATAATGAGTTCCAGGACAGTCAGGGTTACATGATCAGACACTATTCCCCCCAAACCAAAACAAATACTAAACAAAAGAGATTTATTTATATGTATGGGTGTTCTTGCTTCCATGCACATATGTATACCATGTGTGTGCCTGGTGCCAGGGGGGGCAGAAGAGGGCATAGGATCCTCTGGAACTGGAGTTACAGATGCTTGATCATCATGTGGGTGTTGGGAACTGAACCCAGCAAGTTTTCTTAACCACAGATCCATCTCACCGGCTACCTTCTCTTTTACAAAAGAGATCCTCACCATATAGTCCACACTGGCCCGGAACTCACAGTGTAGGCCAGGCTAGCTTCCTCTTTATCCTTGTAGTCTCCTGCATGCTGGGATTACAGTTAGGAGCCACCACACATGGCTGGCTTGGGACACATGGGCTCCACAACAGACAGGGAGAATTCACATAGACAGGAGGACCAGGGCTCCAGCGAAGGACAGAGAGACTGTTGTTACTAGAAAGAGACGTGTGTAGTCAGGAATGGTCAGTGGGCTTAAGAGGGAACATGAGGGGAAAGTTCAGGACGTTGAGTGGCAGGTATCTGGTGAGACATCTGGGCAGAGGGAAAGAGAGGCAGGCATGGCCAAGGGAGGCCATTGCTAGGCATAAGAGCAGCAGGTGCAGAGACGCCAGGGTAGGAACTGCTCAGGTGGATTCTGGGTGGCCTATCTGGAGCTTCATGCAGCAGGGAAACAAAGTGTCATTGAGAGGTGACAGACTGGACAGGAGAGAGCAGCAGACAGAGGTGGTAGCAAGGGCTGTGCTCTCCACATGGGGCCTGTGTGTGGTGAGGTAGGAATAAAAGGAGATAGGTTTGTCCAGGGCTGGTTTGCTTTTTTTTTTTTATTTGAGACAGGGTATCTCGTAGTCCATCTAGGCTGGCCCTTGAGCACAGTACCGAAAGATGACCTTGAACTTCTGATCCTTCTGTTTCTTCCAGGTGTAAAGCTGGGGCCAGCCTAGGCTACATGAGATTGTGTCTAAACAAAACAAAACAGCAACCAACCAAATCAATCAACAACAACAACAACAACAACAAAACATGGCAGACATATTTGGTACAGATTAATGAGGAAGACCTCATTTAAGACCACTGTGATAGGGACAGAGACTGGTACCGTCCTGGTCTTATACTGGGGGACAAGGATGGGGCAACTCTAATGCAGCACAGATAAGTGAGATCTTAGATGTCAAGGGCCCCTGGGGCAGAAAATGACTAAGAGGAGGCATGAGAGGTAAGAGGCATTCTGTTCAACTGACCTAGCAGGAATCTTGCTGCAGACACACCTTGCCATACTGATCAGACTCCTGGGGTCAGGGAGGACAGTGAGTGCGTAGGGAGTCGGGGGAGGGTAAGCAGCCCAGTTAGTCGACACTGGGAATAGGGTATTCTTTTTTTTTTTGAATTTTTTTTTTAAACATTTATTTTATTTTTATTATATGTAAGTACACTGTAGCTTTCTTCAGACTCCAGAAGAGGGCGCCAGATCTCATTACGGATGGTTGTGAGCCACCATGTGGATGCTGGGATTTGAACTTATCACCTTCGGAAGAGCAGTCGGGTGCACTTACCCACTGAGCCATCTCACCAGCCCCGGAATAGGGTATTCTTGACAAACTGACTTCCTAGAGCTCTTTTCTAAGACTGGATTTTACAAGGAGAGGCACAGATGGGCTAGTAGAAGGACTGGAGCCTGCATACACTAAGAACCTAGTTATTGGCAGGAGGAGTCCACCTCTCTCTTTGAGCGCCTTCCCCTTGGGCCACTTTAGGGTCCTCAGCACACTCCGGCTGATGTCCCTGCATCAGAAGTCTGAGAGAGAAGGTGGCTGGTGCAATAGCTGTTAGACACATGTCAAGAATCACACTGTAGCCGGGTGTGGTGGCGCACGCCTTTAATCCCAGCACTTGGGAGGCAGAGGCAGGCGGATTTCTGAGTTCGAGGCCAGCCTGGTCTACAGAGTGAGTTCCAGGACAGCCAGGGCTATACAGAGAAACCCTGTCTCGAAAAACAAAACAAAACAAACAAACAAACAAACAAAAAAGAATCACACTGTGGCCATTTAAAACATACCTTAGATGGAGCTATTTTATTTTTATCTATATGAGCATTTTGCCTGAACATCTGTATGTGCATCATGTGAATGCTTGGAAGTCCAAAGGGGCCAGATCTCCTGGAAGGTGGGATCTGGAGTTATAGATTGCTGTGAACTGCCTTGTGGGAGCTGGAACCACACTCAGATGCTCTAGAAGAACAAATGCTGTCAACCTCTGAGCCTTTGCCTGACAGTCCAAACAGGCTGGTCTTTGTGCCATGTTCTACATGGTTGAAACAAGTTGACCATTCTGAGGTGACATCTTGAAAAGAAGGATGTAAAAAACATTGTGGGGGCCAGGATGTAGCCGGCTGTCACAGGCGAAGCCCTGGGTTGGAGCTGCAGCACCTCCAAAGATGAAAGTAGGAGAGCCAGGCTTCTAGGTATCATGGCCACTCCCTGAGATCCCAGCACCTGGGAGGCTGTGACAGAAGGTTCCTCATGAATCTGAGGATAACTCTCCAGCCTGGGCTACCATCTCCGAGAGAACAAAAGAAAGGAGGGAGGGAGGGAGGGAGGAAAGGAGGGAGAGAAAGAGAGAGGGAGGGTAGGAGGAAATGAGGAAGGAAATGATGGAAGAAAAGGATGGAGGAAGGAAGGAAGAAAGGAAGAAAGGAAGGAAAGGATAGGTACGTGGACGTTAACTTCTGTAAGGCCCACTGTTCCCCAAGCTTGTCGCACCCTATAGATGGGTACATGCCTTCTGAGCCCTCGTCTAGATTTGAAGAGTACTCCTGTGACAGTGTTCACCCTGAAAAGGCCACAGCAGAAAGTCTACGTAGCAGGGATGATGGCATCATCTGCTTCCTTGTCTGCATAGGAGGAGACTTAGTCTATACTGTAGAGCACATGCAGGGTCTGACAGGGTTACATACAATAGGTAGCAGGGAGTGGCTGGATCTTCAGGTGAGGATTTTTTTTTTTTTTTTTTTTTTTTTTTGTTTTTTTTGAGACAGGGTTTCTCTGTATAGCCCCGGCTGTCCTGGAACTCACTTTGTAGACCAGGCTGGCCTCGAACTCAGAAATCCGCCTGCCTCTGCCTCCCGAGTGCTGGGATTAAAGGCGTGTGCCACCACGCCTGGCTTCAGGTGAGGATCTTGTGATGCTCCCCCCACCAACCCCACCATAAAGAGATATTAACAGTCAACGGGCCAGCTGGGACAATTCTTTTGCAAGGGAGGACAGCTGAACTCCATGAAACATTTAGGGTCCCTGTCATGTAGTTTGCGCCGTTCTTCAGTGCTGCTGACAGTTCTCTGAACTTAAAGCTGCTCCTGGTTTATTCCTGGTACTTACTGCTTTTATCTTAAAAAAATGTATTTATTATTTAATTATGTGTCGTGTGTGTGTGTGTGTGTGTGTGTGTGTGTGTATACTCACACTGTGGCATGTGTGTGTGTACTGGCTGGTTTTGTGTGTCAACTTGACACAAGCTGGAGTTATCACAGAGAAAGGAGCCTCTCTTGAGAAAAATGCCTCCATGAGATCCAGCTGTAAGGCATTTTCTCAATTAGTCCATTTAAAATGAAACAAAGTAAAATAAGATACAACAAGTTGGGCCATGCATGACTGCATATGCCTTTAGTTCCAGCACTCAGGAGACTGAGCCCGGAGGATCACCAGTTTAAAGCCAGCCTGTGCTTAATAACAAGTTCTAGGCCAGCCTGAAGTAGTCAAGTGGGGAGGGCCCATTGTGGGTGGTGCCATCCCTGGGCTGGTAGTTCTGGGCTCTATAAGAAAGCAGGCTGAGCAAGCCAGGGGAAACAAGCCAATAAGCAGCACCCCTCTATGGCTTCTGCATCAGCTCCTGCCTCCAGGTTCCTGCCCTGTGTGAGTTCCAGTCTTGACTTCCTTTGGTGATGAACAGCAAAGTGGAAGTGTAAGCTGAATAATCCCTTTCCTCCCCAACTTGCTTCTTGGTCATGATGTTTTGTGCAGGAATACAAACCCTGACTAAGACAGTGTGAAAGTCAGACCTCGTGCCAGTCACCATTTTAGGCTTTTGAATGGATTCCTGGAGTCTAAACGTTGGCCATGAAGCTTGTATAGCAAGCGCTGCTTTGGCCTTGGCTGCCATGTCCTGAGGGACTTGACTCCCACCAGTCTCTCTTTATCTGGTCTGCTTCCCAAGGAGACCCACCCACGCTTCCTTGCCCAGCTGGGGTCCCTGCTCGGCAGGTGCTGTCCAACCACTCAGGTCCTGATTGTTCTCTAAGCTTAGCTCCTCAACCGTTTGTTGGATTGGGAGTGGAGCCAGGGCGTTGTGCATGCTAAGTGGCTCATTGTCACTGAACTACACTCCCAGTTTACTCCTGCCTAATTAAATTAGTTAATTAATTTGAGATAGGGTCTCCCTAACTACTTCAGGCTGGCCTAGAACTTGTTATTAAGCACAGGCTGGCTTTAAATTGGTGATTCTCCGGGCTCAGTCTCCTGAGTGCTGAGACTAAAGGCATATACATGCATGGCCCAACTTGTATCTTATTTTATTTTGTTTCATTTTGCTTTAGTTTTTGAGACAGGGTATAAAGGCCAATCTGGCCTCATCTTTACTATGTATCTGAGGATAACCTTGGCCACCCAATCTTCCTGCCTCCGCCTTCCCAATGCTGACCTTATAGGCTTGTATCACCACACCCGGTTGCTGATGGATCTCAGGCTGTGTTTGGGCTTGGTAGGCAGTGTACCAACTTAAACTACATCCCAGCACCAGTTTGAATGTTACTTCCCTGGCTGGAGCAGAGTTCAGTGTCAGAACAGAGGCTTTCACACACAGTCTTGGGTTTGATCCACATCCCCAGACAAAAGAAGTTAATTCCTCAAGGAGACCTGGTTTGTCCCAGCCCGGAGTAAGTTTTTTCTCCTGTTACACACACTGGCTATGCTGAGATTTTTCTTTGTAGCATTTTATCACAATGGTAGCCAGGGGACTCAGAGGTCCTGTGTACCATAGGTGCTGAGGTAAAAGAAGCATTCATGTTCCTTAGTCCTTCCCCTTTGTCAGATTCCTGAAGCTGCTAAGTCCCTATCAAACTCTCTGACCTTCAAGGACCGCTGGTCCTCAGCTGCACATAACAGATAATCCAATTCACATCCGCTCACAGGAAACAATGAGAGTATAGGCCCTGGAAGGTTTAGTGTCCAGCTGTGGCTCAGGTTTCAAGAATAGCTAGATCCCAGGAACCCAACTGTGTGGTCAAGATGCATTCTCTGGTTGGGTGCGGTGGTGCACACCGTAATCACAGAACTCAGGAAGTGGAGGCAGGAGGATGTAGTGAGAGTTTCGGAATTTGGGTTTCTTTAAAACACACACACACACACACACACACACACACACACACACACACACACAGCCGGGTGATGGTGGCGCGCGCCTTTAATCCCAGCACTCGGGAGGCAGAGGCAGGTGGATTTCTGAGTTCGAGGCCAGCCTGGTCTACAAAGTGAGTTCCAGGACAGCCAGGGCTATACAGAGAAACCCTGTCTCAAAAAACCAAAAAAAAAGAGTTCCAGGCTACAATCTCATCCAGCACTCAGGACAGAGGCAGGCAGATCTTTGCAAGCTCAAGGTTCAAGCTACAGAGTGAGTTTGAGGACAGCCATAACTGATAACTGTTAAATTGAGAAACAAACAATAAAAAAAAGAAAGTAAGAAAGAAAGAAAGAAAGAAAGAAAGAAAGAAAGAAAGAAAGAAGAAAGTAAGTTAGTTCCAGGCCAACCAGGGCTGAATGAGACCCTGTCACACCCACCCACTCTGGTGCTGTAGACTCATTTTCTGTTGCATTGTCTTACTTATAAATTAGACTATTGGGCATCAGACAGGAACTCTAGAAAGGTGACAGAAAGGCTCCAACAGCTCTCGGGCCCCAGACCTCACTTATAAATATGTTCTCAATGGTCATTGTTCTGCGTAGCACATGAGCAGAGGGTGTGGCTCTTCAGGGAAAATCCTACTGTAGGAAGAAAGGTAAAGAGGGAAAGGTTGCTTTTCTTGGTGGTTCTGTGAGCCATCACTAATTAATAATATGCAATTTCCAAACTTAGTGACTATACTGGCTTGTTTTATGTCAGCTTGACACAAACTATAGTCATCTGAGAGTAGGGAACCTCAATTAAAAAACTGCCCCCTAACCTGGGCATGGTAGCACACTCCTATAATCCCAGCATTCACGAGGCAGAGGCAGGTAGAGCTCTGAGGTTAGGCTGGTCTTCACAGTGAGTTCTAGAACAGCCAGGAGCCAGGGCTATACAGAAGAATGCGATCAGAGAGAGAGAGAGAGACACACACACACACACACACACACAGAGAAAGAGAGAGAAAGAGAGAGAGAGAGAGGAAGGAAGGAAGGAAGGAAGGAAGGAAGGAAGGAAGGAAGGAAGGAAGGAGGGAAGGAATATTAGGCTGTAGTAATGGATGTGGGAGTGCCCAGTCCATTGTGGGCAGTGACATCTCTGGGCTGCTGGTCTATAAGAAATCAGGCTAAGTAAGCCGGTAAACCGAGTTCCTCTGTAGCTTCTACTTCAATTCCTACCTCTAGGTTCCTGCCCTGCCCTGTTTCCACTCCTGGCCTGATCTCCTTCAGTTACTTGGAAATGTAAGCTAAGATAAAGCATGTTTCCTTCCCAAGTTGCTTTTGGTCACAGTGTTTTATCTCAGCAAAAGAAACCCTAAGACATCGACCTTAAACAATTTTGATTTTGCAATTCTGTGGATTAGCTAGGCTCAGCTTTGGTAGTTCTGGGTTGCATCATGGTTGCTTATACTGGAGATTGTCTATGCTGAAGGTCCAAGATGACCTCTTTGGGTTAGGGTTATTAAGTCAGTGGTAAAGCCTTTGCCTAGCAAGGCCCCTGGTTCAGTTCTTAATACCACAACAAACAAACAACACCAAAACACACCTTGCTCCTTACTCCGGTCCCCAGCTAAGTAGCTTGAAGCTTGAAGCCAGAGCTTCTCCTACACAATAGTTAAGGGCTGTATCTCCTAGGTGTGTCTTCAGGCCCCCAGGCAGAACTCTACATTGCAAGTGATCGGAAAGTCGGGCATGGTGGCACACACCTTTAATCCCAGCACTCGGGAGGCAGAGGCAGGCAGATTTCTGAGTTCGAGGCCGACCTGGTCTACAGAGTGAGTTCCAGGACAGCCAGGACTACACAGAGAAACCCTGTCTTGGAAAAAAAAAAAAAAAAAGAAGTTCTAGGGCTATTATTAGCTTTGGACATGGCTTGACAGGGTACTCATCAGAATCTGGTTTCTTCTCACTTGGCTGTTTTCCTTTGTGATGCTTTTTCAGGCAGATTTTCAGTCACCAACAGCTCCAAATTGATGTTCTGACTGCCTAGGCTGGATGACAGGCCACTCTCCAGAACAGAGTGGGAACACACACCTGGACCACAGCACAAATGTGCTCCGGGTGGTGGTGGTGGGATCAAAAGGGTGTAGAAGTCCGCATGGTGGCACAGTACTGGAATTTTAGTACTTTGGAGGCTGAGACAGGAGGATTGCTGAGGTTGGAGCCAACATGGCCTACGTAATGAATTCAAGGCCAGCCTGGGCTACATAGCTATTCTATCTCAATAGAAACAAAATACAAAGAGCGCAATGGCATCTGGGAGGCGGCTCAGGCTGAGAGACCCTATCATAACCTAAAGTAAAATAAGAAAGGATCCCAAGACGGTCGGTCAAACATCACGTTGCTCAGAGGCAGGTAGCTAATTTTGCACCCCTTCAAGAGAAGGGGGTTGAGGCTGGAGAGATGGCTCAGTGATTAGGAGTACTGACTGCTCTTCCGGAGGTCCTGAGTTCAATTCCCAGCAACCACACAGTGGCTCACAACTATCTGTAGTGGGATCCGATGCCCTCTTCTGGTTTGTCTGAAGACAGCTATAGTGTACTCATATACATAAAGTCAATAAATAAATCTTAAAAAAAAAAAAAAAACCAGAGAGAGGAAAGGGGGTTGGTGGGTGAGCCAGCCATGAATTACAGCAACTTATGTAAAGAAAAAATTGGAAGCTAGCTGAAGATGCTTCAAGCTGAGAATCCCACTGACCTGAGCTTGATCCCTGAATCCCATAGGAGGACAACTCTTACTAGTTGTCCTCTGATCTCTACGTATGCACAGGGGCATGCATGTGCCCAAATGGCCAATAACAACAGTAATAAATAAAGCTAATATTTAAAAAGGAACTAACTGGGAGCATGGGTCAGCTCTTTCCAAGGTCATCTGACACATGGCTCCTGATTTTCTGGTGTAACTGGCTTCTCTCAGTTGCCTTGAGGGCTAAGTGCTAAGTGAAATATCCAACACAGCGACTTAGAAGTTCACCTTAACCGGAGAGACCAACCAGAGCAAGCGAGGCTGTCCGGAGCGAGCGGAGCCGAACAGGGACGGCCGGAGCTAGCGGGGCCAACCAGAGCAAGCAGAGCTGATCAGAGCGAGCAGAGACGGCTGAAACAAGCGGGGACAGTACGGGGGTGGGGGTGGGGGTGGGGTGGGGTGGCGGGAGCGAGTGGGGCTGGCTGGAGCGAGCAGGGTTGACCAGAACAAGGGAAAAAAAATAAGTTCACCTTATTCCTTTTGTCCTAGGATTGGTGTACCCTGCCCAATTTTAAAAAGTTACAGGCCGGGCGTGGTGGCGCACGCCTTCAATCCCAGCACTCGGGAGGCAGAGGCATGCGGATTTCTGAGTTCGAGGCCAGCCTGGTCTACAAAGTGAGTTCCAGGACAGCCAGGGCTATACAGAGAAACCCTGTCTCAAAAATACCCCAAAAATAAATAGCAGAGGATGGCCTTGTTGGGCATCAATAGGAGGAGAGGCCCTTGGTCCTGTGAAGGCTCAATGTCTCAGGGTAGGGGAATGGGTGGGTGGGGGGAACATCCTCACAGACGCAGGGAAAGGCAGGTGGGATAGAGGGTTTCTGGGGGAAAGAGGAGCTGAGAAAGAGGATAACATTTGAAATGCAAATAAAGAAAATATCCAATTAAAAAAAAAGAGGGGGGAAAAAGGAGTGCAGCCAGGGCTATACAGAGAAACCATGTCTCGAAAAACCAAAAAAAAAAAAAAAAAAAAAAAAGAAAAGAGTGCCTTCCACCTAGTGGCCATCATGGGTCACTGCATGGTAAAGTTGGCCCATGTTCACAATGGTTGGAACAACTGAAAGGGCTTACAGTGACCTGGAGAGTGCCACAGCAGGATGTGTGGTTCTTCTCTGTAGTTGAGGCTTGGCACAGGCAGAGTCTCTGAGGTAGGCACTGCTCCACATGGGGGTGGGGCAGGAGCTAATTAACTCAGATCACAGGGCCTTGTGGAGGGAGACCAGATAGCAGAGCCCCGGCTGATTCTCTAGTCTGAGATCCCTGCCATTATCCTAGACTGTCTCTCCAGGGCCCAGACCCAGGCCCCTGTAAGACCTTCCTGGCTGCTAGAACTATGGGTAGGAGCTCTCTCTGATGTTCACCCACTGTGTGGGGCCTGTGCTCTGATATCCAACACCATTCTAGGCTTGTGAATTCCACACATGATCTTACAAAAAATGCTGAAAGCTAGCACGTGCCTTTAATCCCAGCACTCAGGAAGCAGAGGCAGGTGGATGTCTGCAGGTTTAACGGTTCCAGAACAGCCACAATACAAAGAAAGACTGTTTTTTGTTTTAATGCTGAAATAAGAATGCTCTTTATTGCTGGGCAGTGGTGCCCCCCCCCCCTTTAATCCCAGCACTTGGGAGGTAGAGGCAGGTGGATTTCTGAGTTCGAGGCCAGCCTGGTCTACAGAGTGAGCTTCAGGATATCCAGGGATACACAGAGAAACCCTGTCTCGAAAAAAACAAAACAAAAAACCCAAAGAATGCTCTTTATTTTTTTTTTTTATTTTTTATTTTTTTGGTTTTTCAAGACAGGGTTTCTCTGTATAGCCCTGGCTGTCCTGGAACTCACTTTGTAGACCAGGCTGGCCTCAAACTCAGAAATCCACCTGCCTCAAGAATGCACTTTATTAAAAGACTGGACCCCTGGGTACAACTTCTGGGTTGCCATCAGAACAACTAACTTTGAAGACTGGAAATACTTAGTAGGAACTGGGGCCCTTACAAACTGAACAACACCAGAACCACTGGCTAAAAAAAAAGGTAAAAAATGCCCATCCCCATTTCTGAGTGGGGGAGTGCAAACATCAGATGACACAGTTTTTACAGCAGCTTTATTCAAGATAATCTCAAGGAGAAACAATACAGTTTCAACAACAGTACAAAGCTAGGTTGTGACTGATCCAAATAAAGGACTACTAGTTAGTATTAAAAAAAACCTCTCAGCCAGGCATGGTGGCACACGCCTTTAACCGCAGCACTTGGGAGGGAGGCAGGTGGATCTGAGTTCAAGGCCTACAGAGTGAGTTCCAGACAGTCAGAGCTGCATCCTAAGACCCTTTCCTGAAAAGCCAAAGCAAACCAGGCAACCAAACCCACAATAACATGGATGAAAGCAGATGTGGGACACGGGGGCACGTGCCCGCCATCCCAGAGCCAGGGAGGCAGAGCTGGGAGGTCAGCAAGCAGCTCAAGGCTAGCCTCCCAAATGACAAGTCTGAGACCAGCCTGGGCTACATGAAACAAAGCCACAGACCAGCCATTTCTCTCAGCCTTCCACTCCACACTGTTAGTGCTTGTGTCCTGGACACTCCCACCTGCCCCTTGAGACTCTCCAAATCATGATTTTCAAGTGTGTGAGCTTCCAAAGGTCAACAGCGAGCTACTTGTAGGGTTTCCACACCCGCAGTGCTGGACACAAAGCTGGTAGGGACTCTTGAATCACACAGAGGTCTTCCAGGACAAGGGCTACTGGCCAGTCAGCCCATTCAGGGCCTTACCCTTTGGTTCCCTACCTCATGCTCTTTACTAATTCAGACTTCTAGGAAGACTGTTGAGGAGCCCTACAGTTGGGAAGCTGAAAGCAAAGGACTGTCCCCTGGAGTCAAGAGCTTAAGTCAGGAGCGAGGGGCTGCTGGTGCCCAGAGCAGGGTGCTACAAGGACCTGGGGCTGGTGGTGCTTGGCCTGGCCCATCTGTATCAGTTTCCAAGCTGTAACGCTCTTTGCCCTGTCACTTCTGAGTCAAAGAAAAGGCTTTCCCAAGGACCACTAAGCCTAGGAGGACTTCGTGGAAACACGGACAGCTCTTTAAGTGGAGTGGGAAAGGACACCTGTCTTCAGCACTGCCACCCAGTCACTTACACATCCAGCACTTAAGACAACATCCTGGACAATCTACCCTGAAGGGAGTGGCCTGGAGACCAGCAGCCGTATGGACAGTTTTCACACTGGCCTCTCCGCAGTCCCCCACTCAGTGAACAGAGTGACTATCTCAAGAATCAGTCCCTTAGCTAGGGAATGAACTGGGTTGGGCTTAGGGCATCAGGGAGACCTTTCCTGGGTAAGATTGTTATTGAGGACACTGAGGGTTGACTGTGTGGGGATGCCACAGCAGTATCAACGCGGCTGTAACCCCAGGGCTGAAGTTACAGCCTGACTCACAGAAGAAATTTTTTTTTTTTGCACGGTTGAGTGACCAAAGCACAAGAGGTTAAGCCCTACCCCATCCCTACCTGGTCATCCCAATGACACTAACAAGGAAGCCGTTTCATCTCTACAAGCTTTAGGAATACTTCCTGGAAGACCTGCTCCACACAGTTATGTGTAACCCACTGCAGTGGGTCCCAGGACACAAACCCAGTAGGAATTTCTCAGGTCAGGGTCTGGGGACCGTTTTGCTCTCTGCAGAACCTGCACCAGTTCTAAATTCCTTTTTAGTTCCCTCGGAACCTTCTTAAGGAGGACAGGGAGGGATAGCACCACAGCACCTGGGTAGGATCGCCCACTACGTAGGGCAGAGCTAACACCAAGTGACCTTTTAGTAGGCTGGCAGGAGGCAGTTACCTACAAGGGCACAGAATCAAGGAACATAGCAGGTGGGAGACTTTCTCACATGGCTTTGGGTTGGCACACCCCCTTAGGTGCCTACCAGGACCCCAGTGGGCACTCAGGTCTCCTTAGACGCCGAGCTGCTGCAGCTGCCTAGCACCACGTGGGAACTGGAGAGACAGCAGGCAGCAGAGATGGCAGTGCTCTGCCGAGAATCTGTGTTCTGGGAGACTTCATGGTTGGCAGGCTCTATACCTAGCAAGCCTGCACACTTGAGGGACAGGAAATGACACATTAGCTCCACATTTCTATACTAAGCTGCCTGGAGCCCAGAGACAGTGCTCTCCCTTCTCTGCAGGACCTTGCTCCTAACTGAGTTTGAGAGTAAAAACAGACATTGGGACTGTAGGACATACACCCAGAGGGGCGGGGAAGGCCAACCTCTAAACCTTCACCTCAGGTCTTCTCAGAGCCCTGTCTCCTGCCATGGCCTATAGAGCCATGCTCAAGAGGGGCAGGAGGAGCTGCATCTGGGCAGTCAGGCGATCTGCAGATCTGCAGCCCAAGTTGGCCTCATGCCTCCACATTCTTCTGATGTAAGAGAGGAGGAGGGAGGAGGCACAGCTCACCACAGTCACCAGGAACTGGCTTAGGGCTGTCCCACCAAGGCTGACCAGGCAGACAGCTTTAGTCTTGCACTGTGCTTGAGTCCTTTGGAGTGGGTTGTGTTTGCACTGGTGTCTGGCTCCCAAGTGTCACCAATGTTTTGGGTGACCTGTAATTTGAAAACACAGACACAGGGTGAGCGTAGGGCATGGCCATACTCAGTAGCTTATTCTAACGGTGGTATGGCTTCCCTCATATGCTGGGACAATGGCATGGTGGCCTCCCTCTTACAGAGGATCCCTGGATACTACGGTAGTATCTCATTTCAACTTCAAGTCAATTCTGTATGGTGAGACCCCTCTCATTTTCCATATGAAGCTCAGCTTCAGAAAGCTTAATCAACTAGCTTAAAAAATTATTTATTTAGAAATTTAGGATCTGGGCTGGAGAGATGGCTGAACGGTTAAGAGCACTGACTGCTCTTCTGAAGGTCCTGAGTTCAAATCCCAGCAACCATATGGTGGCTCACCACCATCTATAATGAGATCTGATGCCCTCTTCTGGGGTGTCTGAAGACAGCTACAGTGTACTTACATATAATAAATCTTTAAAAAGAAATTTAGGATCTGCAAAGGAGGGGGGGGGGAAGCCATGACTTTTATGTGTTTCCCTGAATTTCGCTTGTCTTGCTTAATATAATGATCTTGAGATACATTTACTCTCCGTCAAACATGATTTCTTGTGTGCGTGCATGCGTGTGTAGGTCTGAGGATGGCCCTAAAGTGTTACTGCTTAGGTGCTTATATCTTTCTGAGACAAGGTCTGACTCACTGGTCTAGCCCTTGCTAAGCAGGCTGCACTGGCTGCCCAGTGAGCCCAGGGAGCTTCAGCTCTGCCTTCCCAGTGAGCCCAGGGAGCTTCAGCTCTGCCTTCCCAGTGAGCCCAGGGAGCTTCAGCTCTGCCTTCCCAGTGAGCCCAGGGAGCTTCAGCTCTGCCTTCCCAGTGAGCCCAGGGAGCTTCAGCTCTGCCTTCCCAGTGAGCACAGGGAGCTTCAGCTCTGCCTTCCCAGTGAGCCCAGGGAGCTTCAGCTCTGCCTTCCCAGTGAGTGCAGGGAGCTTCACCTCTGCCTTCCCAGTGAGCCCAGGGAGCTTCAGCTCTGCCTTCCCAGTGTGGGGGGGTGCTGGAGTGCTGAGCACAGGCCAGCACATCTGAACTTCCAGTTTTCACTCCGATTTGCAAGTAGAGTCCAGGTTGACCTTGAATTCCTGATCCTCCTGCCTCAACCTTTTCTTTCTTTTCTCTCCTCTCCTCCCCTCCCCTCTCATGTAGCCCTGGCTGTCCTCAAACTTGTCTCCAGAGTATTGGGATTAAACGTGTGCTCCACCACTGCTCAGTTTTTTTTTTTTTTTTTCTTTTTTATTCTGTTTTCTGGGACAGGTTCTTATGGACCACATTCTGGTCCCTAACTAATTGTCCACATAGTCAAGGTTGGCCTTGAACTTTCTGGCTCTCTAGCTTTTACTTGCCAAGAGTTAGATTTTGGCATGTGCCACCTGGTCCACCTATTTCTTTCTTTTTTTTTTTAAAAACAATTATGTTTGTTTGTTTATTTGTTTATTTATTTATTTATTTATTTGTTTATTTATTTATTTATTTATTTATTTATTTATTTATTTAATGTAAGTACACTGTAGCTGTCTTCAAATACCCCAGAAGAGGGCGTGAGATCTCATTACGGTGGTTATGAGCCACCATGTGGATGCTGGGCATTGAACTCAGGACCTTCGGAAGAGCAGTCAGTGCTCTTAACCGTTGAGCCATCTCTCCAGCCCCCACCTATTTCTTTATAATAATTTTGACTATGCAAAGAAGGTTTTTCCATTTTTTTTTTTTTTTTTTTTTTTTTTTGGTTTTTCGAGACAGGGTTTCTCTGTGTAGCCTTGGCTGTCCTGGAACTCACTTTGTAGACCAGGCTGGCCTCGAACTCAGAAATCCGCCTGCCTCTGCCTCCCGAGTGCTGGGATTAAAGGCGTGCGCCACCACGCCCAGCTTTTTTTTGGTTTTTTGAGACAGTGTTTCTCTGTAGCCCTGGCTGTCCTGGAACTCACTTTGTAGACCAGGCTGGCCTCGAACTCAGAAATCCACCTGCCTCTGCCTCCCGAGTGCTGGGATTAAAGGCATGCACCAAGAAGCCTGGCCTCTATGTTTGTTTTTTGACAGGCTCACATGTGACTCAGCCTGGCCCCAGAGCAGTGGGGGAAACCATGCTTCCCTCTTCAGGTTGCTGCAGGCCAGGAAATCCAGGCACTGTTTGAAAGCACAAAGGAAATCGCATATGCATCTCTTCCACAGCAGCTCTCAGTCAGTGCAAATGCTAGCTGAAGGGCTGATGGAGGAGACCCCCCTCAGTGACTGTGAAGGCTCTTGGAGTCAGTCCATCTATGCCAGGAAGTACCTGACTCAGAAACCCTAGACTCCTGCTGGAGTGAACTTCCAAAGGACTTTACTCACTGGTTTTTGTGTTTGAAGCCACTGACATGAGCTTGGTACTGCTCTATGGAGTTCAGCACTATTTTACACGTCTTGCAGGGGTAGCCCTTCCCAGCTGAAACACACATCAAAATGAAGAGAGTTAGTCATCCAACAAGAAGGGACCAGAGGAATGCTGCCTTGCACAGAGCATGCACAAGCCCTTCTGAGGACGGATGGCTTGGAACTGAGAGGCCTGGGTGCTCTGGAGGCAAGACTGTTTAACACTATCTTTGGGGCTGCAAACTCCTTATTCTCCTCAAGTAATCCCTGTCAGAGAGGTCCCAGCAAACAACCACAGGAGATGGTACTGAGCGAGGGGAAAGAATGAGGAAGAGTAAGCTCATGAGGTACCTCAGTGGGCGAAGAAGCACATCCAAGCCTGACGAACTGGCTTCAGTGCCTGGACCCACCAGGTGCAAGGACGGAGCTGACTCCTTTGACTTTTGCATGTGCACCACACTGTGTGCCCTGCTTCAACAGCATGAATAAATATAAATACAATAGTAATAACCACAGAACAGAGATGATGGTTGCTTCAATTCTTCCTTTGCTAAGCGGCCTCATTAAGAGCACTCCTTCACTGAGAGATCTCTTGGATGGTCCACTCTCCTTGGGCTTGCAGTAATAGCAATCAAACGTTACAAACTGTTATGAGACTCAGTCTCTCTCTTTATACTGGGTTCCTTCTACTGACATAGTGGACTTTTGTCATATGGCTCGAATAATGTGTCAGGAGTAGGTCAAACTGGATCCCTGGCCGTTTCATCTAACTTGACTAAATCCTTTTCTCCCCAATGCTTAGCTTTTCACAACCATAAGCCTATTATATCTTCTTTTTTTTTTTTTTTAAGAAGATTTATGTATATGAGTTCACTATAGTTGTCTTAGTTGTCTTCAGACCTGAAGATGGTATCAGATCCAACTATAGAAGATGGTTGTAAGCCACCATGTGGATGCTGGGCTTTGAACTCAGGACCTCTGGAAGAACAGTCAGCGCTTTTAACAGCTGACCCATCTGACCCATCTCTTCAGTTCCACTGTCATACTCTTTTTTTTTGTTTGTTTTGTTTTGAGACAGGGTTTCTCTATGCAGCCCTGGAACTCACTTTGTAGACCAGGCTGGCCTCGAACTCAGAAATCTGCCTGCCTCTGCCTCCCGAGTGCTGGGATTAAAGGCGAGTGCCACCACGCCCGGCTATTATACTCTTTATACTCAGAATACTTAGGGTAAAATAGTTATGTCCTGGGATTTAAAATTTTGATTCATATGTTTGTCTGCTTGTATGCACACATATGTACAAGTGCCCAAGATGTCAGAAGAGTGTCATATCCTCTGGAACTGGAGTTAGAGGTGGTTATAAGCCACCTAGGTGCTGGACTCAGGTCCTCTGTAATGCCAGCAAGTGGTGGTAACTGCTAAGCTATCTCTCTAGGGCTCTTATTATTTTATTTGTGAAATGAGGTCTCACTACATTATGTACCTCTAGCCAGCCTTAAAGCCATGGTGATTTTGTTTTCTTGGTCTCTTGAATGCTAGGATTATAGGCACGCATCACCACACTAGGCCAAAGCAATTACTGTGTATCAAATGTCTGTCATGTATTTTCTATAATTTCTTTTGAGATAATGTCATGAATTTCCTTCAATTTCTTTTGAAGTGGAAACGCAGTTGTGTTTGATGGTGTTTTGCTGGGGCAAATGAAGAAGTGTTTTCCTGAGGTGGACAAAGGTGAAAGGCTAAGGCAGATTCATGAACATTTCCCTGAAGCAGACACAGGAGAAAGGATGTTCTGCTAAAGCAAGCACATGAAAGGACACGTGATGGATTCTTCGCTAATGGCATGCATGCATTGGTCCACCTCACACTGAGTGCTTGAGCTGCATTTGTCAGGACTCCATAGTGAGAAACACACCAAAAACCTTCTGATGGTGTGTGCTGCGGTTTCTTGCCAGATGAGACAGACTCACATCCTGAGGCAAGACCCAAATGTGATGTTTGGAGGGTATAAATAGGACTCGACGAGCAGCGACAGGCTGAGCTTGGCTTGCTTATAGAGCGAGCTGTGCAATGCTTGTGGGTCTTGCATCTTTGCTGAGTTTCAGTTCCCTGAGAGGCACAGCTGACAACTCCTCCTAACTCACATCACTGCTCCTGATTCCTGTTTGCTACCCTGACTCTACAGAACTGGACAGCTGGTGTACCCCTGAGGTGTGTGCAAGTGGACAGAGCTGCTAACCTGTGAACTAAACTGCTGATTTCCAGACAACACAGATGGGAGTTGCTCCAAAGAACCTTTCTAAACAGGTCAACTTCCCCTGCATCCTCTCTTTTCCACTACCTGTGGTGGGATACAAGGGACGTTAAAGTGTTTAAGAACCATCATTAAAAATACAATTAAAGCCGGGCAGTGGTGGCGCACGCCTTTAATCCTAGCACTTGGGAGGCAGAGGCAGGCAGATTTCTGAGTTTGAGGCCAGCCTGGTCTACAGAGTGAGTTCCAGGACAGCCAGGGCTACACAGAGAAACCCTGTCTCGGAAAAATAAAAATAAAAAAAAGAATCCCTTTCTCGCTCCCCAGCCGTCTTGGCGGCTGATCTTGGTTGGGGGTTGTCCCACACCTAAGGCAGGAAGATGGTGGCCACAAAGAAGATGAAAAAGTCTCTGGAGTCAGTCAACTCTATGCTCCAGTTTGTTATGAAAAGTGGAAAGTACGTGCCCGGGTACAAACAGACTCTGAAGATGATCAGACAAGGCAAAGCAAAGTTGGTTATCCTCATCAACAGCTGTCCAGCTTTGAGGAAATCTGAAATAGATTTCTATGCCATGTGGACTAGAGATGGTGTCCATCACTACAGTGGCAATACTGTTGAACTGGGCACAGGGTATGGAAAACACTACAGCATATGCACACTGGCTATCACTGACCCAGTTGATCCTGATATTAGTAGAAGCATGCCAGAACAGACTGGTGAGAAGAAAACAAGAATGTTTTTCTTTAATAAAACTTTGCTAGAGTTATTATTGAAAAAAAAAAATAAAGTGACAGATAGCATTTCATATAGCTCAGGTTAGCCTTCAACTTCTGTCCCCCAGCCTCTACCTCCCAAGTGCCAAGATTTCAAGCATGTACTATCGTGATTAGCTTATTTCACATCCTGTGAGAATAGTAGCTGCATATATGAAGGGTGGACTTATTTTGTGGCTCTGGTGCCTTTGAGCCATCTGTCACCTTCAACTTCACAGCTCTGTGGTGAGATCCCTGCGTACACAGCTTACTTTCTATTGTGAGTGAAAATGGAGCGTTTCTGAGATTTGAGTTTCAGGTACGTAAAATGCATTACTGTTACTATTCAACAGTCTAAAATTATTAAAAAAAAAAGTCACTTGAGCTAGGTGAAGTGGCACATGCCTTTGGAAGGTAGAGGCAGGTGGATCTCTGTGAGTTTGAGGGCAGCCTCACCTACAGAATGGGTTCCAAGATAGATGGAGCTGTATTAAGACTCTGCCCCGTAAAACAAAACACAACAAATTAAAACAGAAAATGAAGCCCGGGGGCTGGTGAGATGGCTCAGCGGGTTAGAGCACCCGACTGCTCTTCCAAAGGTGATGAGTTCAAATCCCAGCAACCACATGGTGGCTTACAACCACCCGTAACAAGATCTGACGCCCTCCTCTGGTGCCTCTGAAGTCAGCTACAGCGTACTTATGAAGAATAATAAGAAATGAATCCTTGGACCGGAGAAACCAACCTGAGCAAGCGGGGACGGCCGGAGCTAGCAGGCCGGAGCGAGCGGGGCCAACCGGAGCAAGCGGAGCCGATCGGAGCGATCTGGGCCGACTGGAGCAAGTGGGGCCAGCTGGGCTGGCCAGAGCCGGCAGCAGCGAGCGGGGTCAAGCGGGGTTGACCAGAACAAGGGAGGAAAAAAAATAAAATAAAATAAAAAAAAAATAAAATAAAATGAAGCCGGGCGTGGTAGCACACGCCTTTAATCCCAGCACTCAGGAGGCAGAGGCAGGCGGATTTCTGAGTTCGAGGCCAGCCTGGTCTACCAAGTGAGTTCCAGGACAGCCAGGGCTAGACAGAAAAATCCTGTCTCGGAAAAACAAAACAAAACAAAACAACAGAAAATGAAAAAGTATTTGGTACATGCAGGGAGGAATAAAGGATTATAATGATTTGTGTATGAAAATGTTACAATGAAATCTACTATTTTGTAGGCAAAAACTGGGATTAAAGCCGTGCGCCACCACGCCTGGCTGAGCTTTCACTTTCTTTTTTTTTTTTTTTTTTTTTTAAAGATTTATTTTATTTATTATATGTAAATACACTGTAGCTGTCTTCAGACACTCCAGAAGAGGGCGCCAGATCTCGTTACGGATGGTTGTGAGCCACCATGTGGATGCTGGGATTTGAACTTATCACCTTCGGAAGAGCAGTCAGGTGCTCTTACCCGCTGAGCCATCTCACCAGCCCCTGAGCTTTCACTTTCTTATTTTCATTTTTTCTGCTATTAGGAGATTACTTTCTTGATGTATTTCTTAGAGAAAACCTGAATTTTAATGTTTATGGTATCATGACACTTTACTGAGACTGCGCCTTAGTATAGAGTTCAGACTGGCCTTGAATTGTTTCCTCAGCATAGGCTGGCCTGGAACTCACCACCACCCTGTCTCAATGTCCTAACTGCTGGGTCCAGGCAGACACCACCTCACCAGGACTTTCCTGCTGTAGGCCTGTGCGTGCTGGGACTCAGCCAGTGTCCCCTCACCTAACCACTCCCTAGATCTGACTACTGATGTGTGTTGTGGGGTCAATAGGAATGCACAGCAGACAGAAGGGAAATACTGTCTTCACTGATTCACAGAAGACAGACCTCTGCCAGGGACAGAGAACCATACAGAGGCAGACTGTCTGCTCCTCACCTAATTAGCAGTCTAACACTCACTGAGTTCAGATTACTTCTAGATTCCTTATAATTACCTTGGTATACTGTAAGTAGTCCTGCACTAGATTTTTCCTGTGTCAAGTTGATAAAAAAAATCCCAGTCAGTTACAATATATTTAAATTAAAGTTAAATGCAAAAGCTGGGTACACTTTCAGGGACAGAGCACTGGAGGAGAAGAAAAAGCCTCCCTCACATTCAACACTGAGTAATACTCATTTAGTGACATGAAGGGGAAGTGAGCCGACTCTGCAGGAAATGGCACTTGCTCAGGAGCCTGAGGACCTGTGGCGAGGCTGAGCCTCTGTTCCGGAGCTCACAGGTGGAGACAGAACGGAGATGTCACTTTGGGTCCAGACTGTTTTGTTTCTCTTCCCACTGATTGACTGAGTTTATGCCAAGCATGGCGGCACAGCCCAGTTTGAGGCCAGCCTGGTCTACAGAGTGAGTTCCAGGACAGCCAGGGCTACACAGAGAAACCCTGTCTCGAAAAATCAAAAGAACAAACAAACAAAAAAAGTGGATGCAGGGGGCTGGAGAGATGGCTCAGCAGTTAAAAGCAATGACTGCTCTTCTAGAGTTCAATTCCCAGCAAGCACATGGTGGCTCACAGCCATTTGTAATGGGATCCGATGCACACTTCTGGTGTGTCTGAAGACAGCTACAGTGTACTCGCATAAATAAAAATAAATAAATAAAAAAAGAGTGGATGCAGGAAGGTCAAAAGTTCGTTATCCTGGGCTACACAAAATATTTGGGGCCAGCATGAGCTATAGGAGACTGTCTCAGAAAATAAAACTCAGAAAACAAAACTAAAAAACCCTAAATCCCAACCCCAAACCAAAGAAACGGAACCAGCCCTGCCTGCTCGGACTGGTGTGCTATAGTCCTCACAAGAATGAGTATCTTTCTGACTTTCACTTTTTTTTTTTGTTTTTTCGAGACAGGGTTTCTCTGTGTAGCCCTGGCTATCCTGGAACTCACTCTGTAGACCAGGCTGGCCTCAAACTCAGAAATCCGCCTGCCTCTGCCTCCCAAGTGCTGGGAGTAAAGGCGTGCGCCACCACGCCTGACTTTGCTTTCACATTTTTATTGATTTGATTGCTTACATATGTGGGATTAGAGGTATGTGCTATTGTGCCACGCTTATGTGGTGCTGGCCAGTGAAGGCATTGCTATGTGTGCATGTTAGACAAATACTCCAGCAATGGAGTGACTTTTCCAGCCCTAAACATACTAGGAGGGTCCCCTAATTATGAATGCCCACTCTTGTGATGCCAAGTGACATTTTGAGGTTAAGGAAACTAGGATAGCCATCTCCTTCATCGTGATACCCCAGAGATACAGGTATCAAATGCTGAGGAAAGAGATGCCCTAAACATGCTCAAACTCTGGTAAGGCTGTTGAGGCCTTCAATCTAGCAATGTGGATGTAACCTAGTCTGGATCAGAGGTCAGGGCTGGGGAGATGCGAGGCAGGGAAGACCACTTGCTGTTCTTCCAGAGGACCCGAGTTCAGTTCCTAGCCCTTATGTCAGATGACTCAACCACCTATAACTCCAGCTCCAGAGAGTGAACACCCTCTTCTCTCATCCTTAGGCACCTGCACTTACGCACCCACAGACACACAGGATTAAAATCGACTTCCCGGGGCTGGTGAGATGGCTCAGCAGGTAAGAGCACCCGACTGCTCTTCCGAAGGTGATAAGTTCAAATCCCAGCAACCACATGGTGGCTCACAACCATCCTTAATGAGATCTGGCGCCCTCTTCTGGAATGCCTGAAGACAGCTACAGTGTACTTACATATAATAAATAAAATAAATCTTAAAAAAAAAAAAAAAAAAAATCGACTTCCCCCGGCTCCTCTCTGTGTAGCCCTACCAGGTCTGAAGACCAGATGTCCTTGAACTCAAAGATTCACTTGCCCCTGTTTCCCAAGTGCTAAGATACATAAGTGTATACTAACTGGCTAAAAAATAAATTTCAAAAAAGTAAAACCAAAACTCCTTCAAACCGGAGATTAAAAACTGGTAGCTCTTGGGGCGGAGAGATGGCTCAGCGGTTAAGAGCACTGACTACTCTTCCAGAGGACCTGAGTTCAATTTCCATGAACCCCATGGTGGTTCACAACCATCTGTAATGGGATTTGATGCCCCATTCTGGTGTGTCTGAAGAATGGCAGTGTATTATTAAATAAATAAATCTAAAAACAAAACAAAACAAACAAACAAACAAACAAAAACTGGTACTCTTGACCAAAATCTGACTTCTAGAGAGGGTTTTACTCAGAGTATAAAATTTCTAAGCTTTAGTCACACATTGAAATCTAAGAGGAGGGGCTGGTGAGATGGCTCAGCGGGTAAGAGCACCCGACTGCTCTTCCGAAGGTGATAAGTTCAAATCCCAGCATCCACATGGTGGCTCACAACCATCTGTAACGAGATCTGGCTCCCTCTTCTGGAGTGTCTGAGGACAGCTACAGTGTACTTACATATAATAAAATAAAATAAATCTTTAAAAAAAAAAAATAAATAAAAATAATAAAAAAAAAAAAAAAAAAAAAAAAAAAAAAAAAAAAAAAAAAAAAAAAAAAAAAAAAAAAAAAAAAAAAAAAAAAAAAAAAAAAAAAAAAAAAGAAATCTAAGAGGAATCTGAGGGAGACTGTAGTTCAGTGACATGTTTGCTTAGCATGCACAAGGCCCTAGATTTCATGCCCAGCATTGAAACGGAGCTAATGATAATGAAACCACAACAAACTCCCACACAAATTTGGGTTTCCATTGTTTTGTTTTTTTGTTTTGGAGACAGGGTCCTTCTATGTAGTAGTGGCTGTCCTGGATTGTGTTATGTAGACCAGGCTAGCCCGAAATCTACCTATCTCTGTCTCCTGAGTACTGACACTAATCATGTGCCACCATGCCTGGCTTCCACAGAACTTTGAAAGGTAGCAACAGCGGTGTAGGCTAGGAGTGGCTAACCCTCTTCCGCTGCCCACGCCGTCTCTGGACCATGTCGTTCCATTTCTGCTTTTCCCCTGCATCCTCTCAGGACAGGTTCCTACTATGTATTCCAGACTGTCCTTGACCTGTTCCTCCTGCTTCAACCTCCCAAGTGTTAGGATTACAGTGCACACCACCAAGTCTGGCTTGCCTCTCTGCTCCCTGTGCTTGCAAACCCTGCTTTAGAATATAGAACAAACAGTACTTCCCTGGGGAGTCCAGGAAATTCTAGTGCTCAGTCCCTGGTCCAACTCTGCACGTGAGTGGGGCCTCCTCACCTGGTAAGTCAGAGACCGCAGGGTCCGCCAGCCGCCCATAGTGCGCCATGAGTTTGAGCTTAGTCTCCTGCTTCCTGTGTCTCTTGCCCATATAATGTTGTTGAGCCATGGCAGGGTCGTTGAATGTTGAATGGCAGAGGCTGCAGAATTTGTCTGGGTCTAGCATCTCTCTACTCTGCTGCAAGGCTAAGGTGGAGGCCACAAGGAAAGGATTTGTAAGGTGTTTCGACAAAGCTGTGGTAAGAGAGTTCAAACAGAAACAATAAAACAACAAGGCAGAAGGCGCCCAGGTTTTGAGTACACTTCAAGAGAAAGAAAGGCAGTGCCACCCACCACACTGAGGGATGCGACACTGCCTCAAGTCACATCGCGAATAGTCACACCCTGACTGCGCTAGGTGGCAACAGTGGTAAGATCTCAGTGAGCTCCATAAATAACGGACTCGTTCCCAGCACTAGGCACGGGAGCCCTAAGGCTTTCACACTCTGAAGAGGCTCTCAACTTGTGCTACCCAGTTCCCTGATTGCATACTTGCACTCTCTAGACCTCAGAATTCCATGGAATTTCAAAGCAAGTAGGATAAGAAGAATATTTCATCTCCATTCTCAAGTACCTATTATAGAGCTGAAGTAGGCATTGGAACTCTGAGCCCATACACACAAAGGCAGGCAAGCAGATTAGGAATGCCTTTTATTATTTAGTTGTAGTTTTTCTGAGGAAGGGTCTCATTATGTAGCTCCCTGGCTGGTCTAAAATTCAAGATATAAACTAGGCTGGGATTAAAGTGTGTGTCACCACACCTGGCCGAGATGCCTGTTAGACCAATTCTAGCCAATGTGAGGGACAAGATACATTTTGTAATCAGTTTCCCTTTAGGTTCTCAGAAGTACTCCAATGAAGGAGGTATCATTTTGCCGTATCACAGGGAACACCAGTGCTTAGACAGTAAAACTGATTTGCTTGAGATCACCAAGTTAGTGAGAGACCTCTAGACTGTGGGACCCCAAGGCTCAAGACAGAAGCAAGTGGATCTGCCGGCTACCACTGACGCTTTCGCCTTCAGAAAAGGCTCCGATCCTCTCAGAGAAGTCACTTAGTCAAGGGATGAAGAGACTTGGTTCAGGGGTTAAGAAGGCCTATGTAAAAAGCCGGGCGTGGTGGTGCACGCCTTTAATCCCAGCACTCGGGAGGCAGAGGCAGGTGGATTTCTGAGTTCGAGGCCAGCCTGGTCTACAAAGTGAATTCCAGGACAGCCAGGGCTATACAGAGAAACCCTGTCTCAAAAACCAAAAAAAAAAAAAAAAAAGGCCTACTGTTCTTCCAGAGGATCTGACTTCAATTCATAGCACCCTTGTCAGGTGGCTTGATAGTGCCTTTAACTCTCCAGCACAGGGGCACGCGCGCGCACACACGCGCACACACACACACACATACACTTAAAAAAAATAAAGACGAATCTTTTCTTTAAAACTGAAACCAGCTAATCAGAGTCTGGTATGGGCATATGTCTGAGTGCTGATGTTGGGTGTTAAATGTTGAAAGTGGACCAGATAGCTGCTTTCCAGAGTAGATGCCATGACTAACAAATTTGTGTGGTCAGCTTGAATAGTATTAACCTTACAGCCACTACTGCAGACATGGAGGGCCCAGACCCCTGTTCCTGGCCGTGGGAGAGAAGGGTGCAGGTCAGCAGAGCTCATAGAGGACTTTCAGGTCCTTTTCTACCTCTTACCATTTCCATTAACACTGAGGATTTGTAGCAAGCCAGACAACACTCATGTCACATTTTCTCTGGCTATGGGCTCTGTTTCAGCAAGTCATTCAGAAAGTGAAGTACATATAAAATAGTTCATGAGAATGTTTAGTTTGTGGTATTGAGTTGAAAAAAATAGATAAAACATTTTTTCCTTTTTTCAGTTTTGTAAGACATGGTTTGTGTAGCTCTGGCTGTCCCGGAATTAACTTTGCAGACCAAGCTGGCCTCGAACTCACAGAGCTCCATCTGCCTCTGCCTTCTGAATGCCAGGATTAAAGGAGTGCATAACCAAATAGCTTTTCTTCCTCCTTTTGAATATAGGGTCTCACTATATACCCCTAGTGATCTAGAACTTGATATGTAGACCATGCTGGCCTTGAACCTGCAGCAGTCCTCAATTTTTGCCTCTGAATACTGAAATTACAGGCATGCACTACTATGCCTAGCTTCACTTACATAAAAACAACAAAACCACGCATGATTGTGTGGGGGATGCAAAGTCACACAGAGTGAGGAGTGTGTTTTCAGCACTCTCTATCCTTACAAATTGATGTAGATTTCTGAGAGAAATCTAGAAATAAGTCATTTAGAGAGAAAAGGTTTTTGGAGACAGGGTCTTGTTGTGTAGCCCAGGCCAGTCTCAAACTTAGTGTAATCCTCATGCCTTAGCCTCCCAAGTATATGATTATAGGTGTGAGCCATTATGTCTGGCTTGTAGTAATAATACTAACAACTATTATGATGATGATGATGATGATGTTATATTTTGAGATAGCATATCTAATGCAAGCTCCTCCTGCTTTAGCCTAAAGAATGCTGGGACTAATAAAAGTTAAGATCCTTCTTTTTAAGTTTTTATTACATTCTATTGATTCATTATGTGTGTATGTGGAGTTCAAAGGCTGACCTGAAGGTAGTCTTGTCATGGTGATTTCTACCGTGTGAGTCAGGATAACTCAGGTTGTCAGCAGGCACTTTTGCCTGCTGATCCATTTTCTCAACTTCCTGCCCCTTCAAATTCTTTACTTATCTATTTATTTATTTATTTGAGACATAGTTTCTCTGTGTAGCTCTGACTGTTCTGGAACTCACTCTATAGGCCAAGCTGGCCTTGAACTCTAGACCATGAGTGCTAGAATTAAAGGTTTATGCCACCACTGCCTGGATTTTTTTTTGTTTGTTTGTTTTTCGAGACAGGGTTTCTCTGTATAGCCCTTTAGCCCTGACTGTCTTGGAACTCACTCTGTAGACCAGGCTGGCCTTGAACTCAGAAATTTGCCGGCCTCTGCCTCCCAAGTGCTGGGATTAAAGGTGTGAGCCACCACACCCGGCTATGAAATTTTATTCATTTATTTATTATGTGTATGTCTTCCTGAATGTATATTAGTGCCCACAGAGGCCAGAAAAAGGAATCAGATCCCTTGGGGCTAGAGTTACACATGGTTATGAGCCACCATGTGGGTGCTGGGAATTGAACCAGGAGCCAGTGTTTTTAACCACTGAGCTGTCTCTCCAGTCCCCATTTTAAAACATTTTAAACCTATTATTATTGAACATGTGTGTGCATGTGTTTGTGCAGTCATAGGTGTGTGTGCACATAGTGTGCATGCCAGAGTACATGTGTGGAAGTTAGAGGACAACTTTGTGATCCAGTTCTCTCCTCTCCCCTCCACATGGGTTCTGAGAGTCAGATGCAGGCCCCCAGCGTTGTGTGGCAAACACTGTGATCCACTGAGCCATCTTGTGGGTCCAAGGTTGTTCTTTAAAACATTCTAGAGGGTGAGGCTGGAGAGATGGCTCAGTGCATAAAAGCACTGACTGCTCTTCCAAAGGACTTGGGTTCAATTCCTAGCACCAATATGGTGGCTTCACAACCACCTGCAACTTCACTCAGTCCTAGAGATTTGGTGTCCTCTGTGGGCACTGCACATACATAGTGACATACAAACAGACAAACCATCCATATACATAAAAATAAATAATATTGTTTAAGGAAACACCACACTGGCGGGGAGGAGCACAATGAGATGTGACAGTCAGAGCTGCTGCTGCTTAACCTGGCACCCAATGCCAGTGAGAGCTAGCGCTTTCTCTAAGAAATATTTGAAATACACAAAGTGTGCTAGCAAAGATTTTCTCTGACCTTTATGTGTCTGTATGGATATGTGCACATGAGAGCAGTGCCCATGGAAGCCAGAAGTGATGGATTGCTCTGGAGCTGTAATTACCAGAGGTTATGAGCTGCCCCACACTGGTGCTGGGAACTGAACTTGGGACCTCTGCAAGAGTAGAACACATTTCTAACTGCTGAGCCATTTCTCTAGCCCCCAACATGAGGAAATGTTATATTAAATGAAATATATAAGAAGGTTTAATATATTATAATAATAAGGTCATATGTTAAAAGGTTTTTTTATAACGTATATAAATATACTAGCATACTATATAAATATACTACAGTATGTCATGTAACATATGGTTGGCCTAGAACTTGCTTGTAGCCAGGATGCCTATAAGCAGGAGCCACTGCTGACAATGCTCTCCCTAGAAAGTAAGACTTCGGTGGCATATTACCTGCTTCTTTGAATGTTTTGTATGTTGAATTGGAATTATTCACATATGTGCATTATTTTTACAGAAACAGAAATTATGTATTCCACATTTACAAACATATATATGGAGTCAACCTGGATGAACAGAAAACAAACATAATACAAGCAGGTACACAAACACATGTGGTGCACATGACTGTAAGAATGCAGGACTCTAGGTTAACAGCACTTAACCTGGAATGGTAAAGTCATGGGAATTCCTTGTACTTTCTCTGTATTTTCTACAGCATGTTTGTCTCACTTGCATAGCACACAAATGTTCAGTTTCAGGACTGGAGTTATAGTAAACCCATGAACAATATGGACGTATTTTTAAACTATAAGGCTAAATGAAAAGTGATAGCAGAATACACATGGTTGATGCAGTAATTGCAACACAAAGTTACATGTGGCAATGGCTGGACCTAATTTGGAAGATAACTTACTGTTTAGAACAGAAGTATTAGGAGAAGTCATGTTCCACAAAATTTTCCAACTGTGGGAAGCTAAGTCTGTGGCATTAGAAACTCAGCTAAGATCATTTTCCTTGGCCTAATTCTCACGTGTCATGTGCTATTGTTTACAGGTTCTCAGCGTAGACAAAATCAATCAATACTCATAGTCAACAGGTCAACCAAGATCAAGGTCTATGGCAGGCTTTAGATCAGGGGTTCTCAACTTGTGGACCATGACCCCTTTGGGACTGAATGACCCTCTCACAAGGGTTATCTAAATCCATCAGAAAACACAGATATTCACATTATCATTCATTACAGTAATGAAGTAGTAATAGAACTAATTTCACAGCTGCGGTCGGTCACTACAGCTTGAGGGCCAGTTTAATACATTAACTGCGGTAAAGGAGCGCAGCATTAGGAAAGTTGCAAGGGTGGCTTCCTGATTAATGACTGCATTTTACAAGAGGCTCCATGCACTGGCTTTTTAATGGTGACAACAATAATGACAGCTGTTGCTCAGTGACTAGGTATTTCTTGAGAGTGAGGGGTGTTTTGCCTCTTATCTTTTTGGGTGTCATATAGGCCAGGCTGGTCTCAAACTGGCAGCCAAAGTGGCAGTGAACTTCTGACCTTCCTGCTTCCACTTTCCCATGCTGGGAATAGCGGTGTGTGCCAGGGCAGCCGTAATTATCTTCACAAGCTCCAAAGCAGGTGGCACTGACACTTTACAGGTGCAGAGGTACAGACACAAATGGTAAAGCAAAGCTCCTGACTTAAGTCTGTGCTGCTCTGACTCTAAGTCTATATTCTAGTGTTTCAGACCATGAATAAGGACGTTTGGGTATAAGAGGGTACAACTATGAGTAGAATTTTCCATCATATCTCCAAAACCTTCTCAAACACTGTTGTCTTGCTTCAATGATGAAATAAAACAAAAGGATCAAAAGTTCTTATTAATAGCGTGGTCTTGGTCCAAACTAGAGAATACTACACACACACACACACACACACACACACACACACACACACACACACCAGTGAAACAGAAATCAAAGGCCTCCCACTCGTGATTAATTGCAGGTAGTCTAGGTTAAAAACCTCAGGATTCAGGGTTAACAGGATGAAAGTGACAGCTGAATGGCTAGAGAACAAAGAAGGCTGAACGTGAAGTCAGTGCTGGGGAGTGGATTCACAGCAGCTGCAAACAGCTTGCTAGAGTGGCCTGCTTTGAGGGCAAGCCTGCCTTTAGAACAGGCAGCCTTTGCAGGTCAAAGTGAGCAGGGCATAACCTGAGTCCGTGAGGATGAGGATTTAGCTGGCAACTGGCAACTCTTAGCAGTAAGAGCAAGTGGGTGGAAGAAGTAAGAGGGAGGCAGGCGGCAGAATGCTCACAGTATGCAGCAGGCCCTTGGCCCTCCTGAGTTACAATTACTGCTCAGGACAGTAATTATAGGCTAAGAAGCTTCTATATAACATCTGATAGAATCACACAAAAGGAAGTAAAGTGAACCACATCTGAGGCCCAATCTCAGTAAAGCAGGGTCTATTATGGTATGTATGTATCTTAGACAGGCTCTCACGTAACCCAGGTTGCTCAAACTCCTCAAGCTCCTATGGTAGCTGCCTCCACGGTGTGAGTGCTGAGACTGAAAGTGTGTACCACATCTGGCTTATGCAAGGCTGGGGATGAAAGCTAGGGATGTATTCTCTGTGCACACTACGGAAGTACTCCACCAACTGACTTACATCTCCAACTTATACTTGGATTTTTCAGGGCTCTCAAAAGCCTGAAAACTCTGAGCCCCAGTCTGCATTCTGAGGCTCCAGTGAGCATTCTGGAAGCACCTGGCAATGGTGCCCTGAGGGTGGGAGGGTCCCCAAGCACTACTCAGGAAGCGCAGTACCTGCCCCCTTAGTGGACTGCTGGCAATGGTGCCCTGAGGGTGAGAGGGTCCCCAAGCACTACTCAGGAAGCGCAGTACCTGCCCCCTTAGTGGACTGCTGCTTCAGCTTTAGGCTCTTTGCGTGGGTCTTCCCCAGGTAGTGCGACTGTGCCACAGCAGGGGAGGAAAAGGTCATGTTACAGATGGGGCAGCAGTGGTTCTTGTCTTTGCTTCTGCTGCTCTTCTGGTTGGGAGAGAGAACACAGGTCTGATCATGCCAGTGCCCATCCAGAAAACCTCCAATGGTTCCCCACTGCCCATTGGCTGATGGACATTTAAGATCACCTTCACATGTTACCCACAACATAACTGCAACATACCTTTACAGAGTCTTCTCCAGCTATTTCATGTCAGGCTCCAAGTATAATTTCCCATTTTATTCTGTCACTTCCTCAATTTGCTTGGGTTATTCCTACTCTCTAGAATGTTCCTCCTTATTCCTGCCTGGCATTAATTAGGTCTGCTACCAGCCATTCAGTGAATTTGACCTTAAAAACATTGGTATACAATCACCAAGACCCCTGCTGTGCTTATCCAGGAAGAGTTAAGCTAATTCCTCACCTGTGTTCCCAGAGTATATCAGACTTCTATTAGAGCCTTTGTCACCTGACAGACAGCATTACAGCTGAAGAGCCTTTTATGTGAGCTTAAGTGCAATGCTGGACGTGGACAGCTTGACTCACTGTTTCCTACCCTTTTACCCTGCTGGGTCTAGCACACAGTAGATAGATACCCAAGGCTCTTAGAACAAACACATCAGTGGGTCCCACTTGTTACTATAGTTATGCTAGAAAGTGTATTTCAATCTTCCTGAGAAAGAATGTCCGCTGAACAAGGTGTTTCTTCAACATTTCTCTGCCTTCACACTGCAGATGGTTTGGGCGATTACTAGCTGGTGGTGGGTGCTGTGATTTCACCTGAGCTACTCAGTCATCTAAAAACTGAAGCAGAAAGGTGAAATGATTGTGCCCCTGTGGGTCTAAACCTTAAGGGCAACCAGGAGGTGATTTCTGAAAGTGACACGCAAGGCCCCTTTAAACCACTGGCCGCTGTAACAGGAACCGGCAGTCTAGAGAGTAACCTCGTAGTTACTGACCATTTATTGGGCACTGAAGTTTTACCTCACAACATGAGCAAGCTGTACTGGCTAGGTTTGTGTCAACTTGACACAGCTGGAGTTACCACAGAGAAAGGAGCTTCAGTTGGGGAAATGCCTCCATGAGATCTAGCTGTGGGGTATTTTCTCAATTAGTGATCAAGGGCCCCTTGGGGGTGGGACCATCTCTGGGCTGGCAGTCTTGGGTTCTATAAGAGAGCAGGCTGAGCAAGCCAGGGGAAGCAAGCCAATAAAGAACATCCCTCCATGGCTTCTGCATCAGCTCCTGCTTGAGTTCCAGTCCTGACTTCCTTTGGTGATGAACAGCAGTATGGAAGTGTAAGCCGAATAAACCCTTTCCTCCCCAACTTGCTTCTTGGTCATGATGTTTGTGCAGGAATAGAAGCCCTGACTAAGACACAAGCTATGAGTGACTTTTCGAAAGATAAGGTGACTTGCTCAAGGTCTCCTATCTAGTATGTTAAGGAGCCTTGTCCATGTTTCTCACCATGCTGTGCAGAATGCCCACACTCTGGGGCTGGCTTCTCTGTAATTCTTACAGCAATTCCAAGATAAAGTAAGTGTGCTTCCTTGTGTCAGAGAAGGCACTTATTTTCCTCATTTGTCATGTAAATGCTGAACTTTTGTTTTTCTCCACAGCTTAGAACAGCAGTGTCCCTTTACTCTGTCCAATTCGATATACCCTATGGGTGGTAAGGGCGGAGCCTAACAACAGTCCATTTACTGAGCTGTTGCTACATGACAGATTTTGGGGCTGGTGCTATTTTATAAGTCTTTTCTCAACTTAGGAAAAATCCTGAAAGGTAGCTATACTTTTTGTTTGTTTGTTTGTTTGTTTGTTTTTTGTCTTGAGTCAGTCTCTCATGTAGCCCAGGCTGGCTTCAAACTTGCTATGCAGCCAAAGATAACCTCACACTGATGATCCTCCTGCCTCCGTTTCCAAGTGCTTTGGTTACATGTGCACACCACCATGCTTAGAAGTATGCTTGGTTTTTAACAGAGGAAGAAATCAAGGCTTAAGAGTTATAAGATTTGCCCAAGTTACATACCAACACTGGGATTTGCAGCCAGGTCAGTCTGAATCAAAGCCCATGCTCACACCACACAAACCTGCTTGGGAAGCAAGCAGTGTCAACAAGGCAGCTGTGTTACCTGATCTGAGTCCAGCCTCTTCACGTCCCCCTTTAGTGTCTCCATTCCATGGATTGCTAGGTATCTCTTCACTTTGTTGGCATGTTTTTTGCTCTGCAAGAACCCAGCAAAAAGATAGCCAAACATCATTTCACAGAGAAGACAATCAGGCCATACCAGATTCTCACCTGATTCATCCTCACAAAAACTTCTAAGGAAGAGAAAATGGGGGAAGAAAACTTCATTTATTGAGTCCCTACCATGTGCCCTTTACATGCTATTAAATTTAGCTTCCAACAATCTATGACAATACTGTTATTTTGTACAAGATGAAGCTAAGGCCAAGTATGGTGAAATTTCTTGCCTACAATGAGTAAGAGTTGGCTTCAAATTTAGGCCTAGGTAAACCAAAGCTCATACTTCCTACTGCATCAAATTGTACTGAAAGATCTGCATATAAATCCTGTCTTGCATGGAAGAGATGAGAGTCATAGAAACTAAGTCAATTTCAAGTCCTAGCAAACATGTATGAAGGAAACATCTGGTAGCTGTGCAAGAAGGAGCTTCTACTGTGTAAGACAGAAGAAGCAAGGCCTTGGTGCTAGACACAGAAGGTAAATGCACGAATACAGTAGAAATTGCCTACCTGGTAATGCGCTAGCTTCTGAGACTCAGAAATCAGCATGGCGCAGCAGACCTTACACTGGGTGCTGGTGAAGAGACACTGGTTCTTCTGGATCATGTGCTCCACTATAGAGGGAAAAGAAATCATGAAGGTTGATAGATGTGATCTCAATAGCACTGCCTCTGATCTCATAGACACCAAGTAATGGAATCCATACTAACACATATGCAGATCTGCCCATCATTTCCACTGTGCCATGATTCCAGCTATGCTTACAAGCCTTCTGCATTATTGCTCATTTGATACAGGCCAATGTTCTTTACCTTGTCATACTGTTGCTATGTGAGATGAGGTTGTCCCATGCTGCCCATGAATCCCTGCCTTCATAGGTGTATCCGTAACATCACGCACTGTCATTTTTTAGAAAAAAGTATATCTGGGGACTATGAAGTGGTGCTAAAGCAGGATGTAGAGATGTTCACTTTAAATAACAACACTCAAGTAGCAGAGACAGGGGATCTGAGTTCAAGGCCAGCCTAGTCTATATAGTTAAGTTCCAGGCTGTACAGGGCTATATAATGAGTTCCTGTCTGAACTAACAATGACATCAACAAGAGTTTTAATGTAGACTTAAGCGTTAGAGGAGAGATAGGTATTGGAAAAGGACAGTACACACCTAAGACAGGAGTTTGCATTCTTTATGAGACAGCTGAACACTTGAGTTACAAATTGCTATTCATGTGTGAAGGGGAAATTTCCGGTTAGTTGTGTCACGTGGTGTTTCCTGGAAGCTGTCTATTGAGAGGATGCTTTGCTGAGACAGACACTTGAAAGGATGCATGATGTTTGCAGAGAGTGTAAGTCTAACCAGCAGACAGTGAATGGTGCTCCTGCATTAAAATGCTCTGCTGGTCTTCACTCATCTTTGCTTGTCGTGACTTTGTAGAGATAAATGAACTTCTCATGGTACTCTGGCTGCTTCCTGACACTTATGAGGACTCTTGTGACTTCTAATTGATTTATCCACTGCTATTGATTTGTGTTTGATGTTTTGGACTGGACTGCTGATATCCTGACAATGAATAGCCCCAAAGAACTATTTCTAAACAGGTCTACATCCCCCTTGTCCTAGTTAGTAACCATCTTTCTCCCTTACCTTTGGTTGGTGGGTTAGAAAGGAGGTTTAAGCATTTAAGAACCTTCATTAAAGTAGATTTTCAAAAAATTTCATATTTCATTTTTTTTTTCATATTTTGCTTGCATGCATGTGTGTGCACCATGGAGGCCATTATAAAGAAGGTATCGGATCCCGGGGAAACAGAGTTACAGACAGCTGTGAATTGCCAAGTGGGTTCTGGAAATGGAACCTGGTTACTTTGCAAGAGAAACCAGTGCTTTTAACTGTTGAGCCAAATTTCCAGCCTATTATGTAGCCCTGGAACTTGCTATGTAGACCAGGCTAGCCTTGAACTCACAGAGATCTGCCTGCTTATGCCTGAGTGTGGGATTAAAGGTATGGGGCACCGTCTGGCTATAGCAACCATTCCAAGTAATTGCAGAGTGTGAAAGCAGCAATGTGATCCCTCACTTCTGGACGCTAACTTTCATGTTAGTGTATACAGTTGGCTCTCCACAAGCATCGGTCTGCATTGGTGAGAGCCAGCAGAGCCTAGGAAATCCCTTGTTATAGGGAACCTCACTGCGCTGGAGTCTCAAAGGAAGAGTGTAGGAAGCTGACCAAACCAAGAACCATACCCAGCTGTGAGGCTTTCAGTTTTAGGTGTATCTGAATAACTTCATCTTTACTTTTCTCTTTTTTCATCAGATGTGACCAAGTCAAGATGGTTAGACCAGCTAATACCCTACCTCCCAACACCTAGGGTCCTGTGAATGTCCGGTGAGCTTTCTACCACTCAGCCCGGCTCTGAGACAAAACTTTACTCATCTCTACCCTGTTCCCTGCTCACAAAATGGACCACATGTCCCTTAATGCTAAGGCACTAAGTGCTCTCCTGCTTCTGGGACAGACAGACATACACATGGGTGGGGGTGGGGAGAAAGAGAGACAGTTGGGCAGAGAGGGAGGGAGGGGGGGAGACACACACAGACAGACCGAGCAGGGGAAGGAGTGGGAGAGTTTCTGCCACTGATTTAGTAGCATGGGACTCACCTCTCCACTTTGTGCAACTGCAGTGTCATTGTTGGGCTTTATACATCAGGGCTAAGAAATCTTAAATGGCTCATATGTAAAACTTAATTTTTAATTTTATTTTATTTTATTTATATGAGTACACTGCAGCCATCTTCAGACACACACCAGAAGAGGGTATCAGATCCCATTGCAGATGAGTTACCATGTGGTTGCTGGGATTTGAACTCAGGACCTCTGGAAGAGCAGTCAGTGCTCTTAACCACTGAGCCATTTCTCCAGCTCTAAACCATCTTTTTTTTTTTTTTTTTTTTTTTTGGTTTTTCAAGACAGGGTTTCTCTGTATAGCCCTTTAGCCCTGGCTGTCCTGGAACTCACTGTGTAGACCAGGCTGGCCTCGAGCTCAGAAATCCACCTGCCTCTGCCTCCCAAGTGCTGGGATGGTTTTTGCTATTTTTAATTGTGTTGAGAGCCACATGATGTGGTTGCTATTAATCACATTCCGGTCCCTCTGGAAGAGCAAGGCAGGCTCTTACCGACTGAGTCATCTTTCCAGCTCCAAGTGCAACTGTTTTGATACAAAATACCAACAAGAGTTGCTGGAAACAATTAAATAAACTTAAAAAAAAAAAAAGAACTAAACTAGCATGTTGAGACTCCTGTCTGACCATGTGTGAAATGGCTCAACTGGCCATCTGAACTATGAAGTCTGTCACGGATGAGCACAGATGTGAGACGGATGATTTCGCTCAGGGGACAAAGGCCCTGCTGCCAATCAGGACTCTGGGAGTTTGATTCCTGCAGCCCACTTGACCAAAGGAGAGCGCTCCAGCAACTGTGTCCAACTGCCTCATCAGCCAGGCCAGGTCCACACTCAGTGTGCACTTACAAATAAAATAAAAAGAATATAGATGACATGGTACGGATAATCAATAGAATACTATACAGCCACAAAGGACAGTGGAATATGTCATTTGCCAAAAAATGAGTGGAACTGCAGGGTATGATTTTAAGTGAGAACAGACAGGCAAAGAAAACAAGCACCAAGTGCTCTTTCATGTACTAGACGCTAATTCTGCTTCAAAAGGCACTGTTTATAAAACACACACAAGAGCTGGTGACATGGCTCAGTGGGTTGGGTGCCTGCTGCCAAGGCTGATCTGAACTGCTGAGTTCAATCCTTGAGATCCACACCGTAGAAGGAAAGAACTGATTACTCCAGCTTGTCTTCTAATCTCTACAGGAGTGCTATGACACCCATATGCCCACACACTTATACATAAATGTAATAAATAAAGAAGCCAGGCGTGGTGGCGCACACCTTTAATCCCAGCACTTGGGAGGCAGAGGTAGGCGGATTTCTGAGTTCGAGGCCAGCCTGGTCTACAAAGTGAGTTCCAGAACAACCAGGGATATACAGAGAAACCCTGTCTCGAAAAAAAACCAAAAAAAAAATAAAAAAAAATAAAAAAAAATAATAATAATAAAAAAAAATGAAAGTTATGCAACTGTTTTGGTGTTTGCCTCCAGGATGGTCTGCAAGCTACTCCAGAGTAAGAACAGCATCTTCTTCATCCCTAAGGCTCTGAAGTCCAGCTGGCCCTGGGAATGTCAAATTCATGAAAGGAAATCTGGGTCAAGGAGACAACTTTGTACTACAGTTTTTTTGAGTCAAGAGTCTTGCATATCCCATGCTACTCTCAAACTTTTTTTCCCTCTCTGAGACAGTTTCTCTGTGTAGTCCTGGCTGCTCTGGAACTGTCTCTGTAGACCAGGCTGCCCTCTAACTAGGAGACTCACCCAAGTGCTGGGATTAAACACATGTGCCAGCACTGCCCAGTTCAAACTTAGTATATAGCTGAAGCTGGCTTGAATTCCTAATCCTGTCTCCACCACCTGAGTGCTGAAAATGACATGTATGTGCTCAAAAAAAAAAATGTTTTAAAGTACAAAAGTAGAGACTCAGAAATGGTATACACATTTATTAGGAGCCAGACTTAACAGCATTAGATTGGAGATGTATACACTTAAATTCAACGTATCTTGGGGTCAGAGAGAAGGTTCAGTGGTTAAGAACATTTACTGCTTTTGTAGAGAACCAGGGCTTCGGCTCTCAACATCCCCATGGTAGCTTATAATGAATGGTAATTCGAGTTTCGGGGGATGTGATACCTTCTTCTGATATCCTTGGGTACCTGTCATTCATACACACATACATGCAAGCAAAACACTCATTACACAAAAACACATTAAAAAATCTAAATATATCCCCCTTGAATATGGTAAAAAAAAAAAAAATTCCAATTTCATCCAGGGCAAGCAGTTCACAAACACATTAAAATTCCCAAGATTAGTCTGCTCAGCAAGCAAAATAACCAGTAGAGAAAGCCTTCTCTGCAGAGACCTGATAGGTTAGCCCAGAAACCCAGATACAGTTCTCCTACACTTGGGTTAGTATTAAGTAGCTAGCTCTGGAAGAGACTCTGGAAAGAGGCCAGCTCCCCCTGCGCTCCTCTAGCATCCTTGTTACCCACCCAGTTTTGGGTCAAACAGAGCCATCTGTTAAGTTTCTGCCCAGAAGTGCACCCCAAGTGAGTATACACTGTTCTCCAGTTTGGGGGACCATCAAGTGTGAGATGAAGCAGTCAGAGGCAAGATGAATACCTAGGCAAGCTTCCTCAGCTCCTGGGCCTCCTCGGTGGAAAAAGCTGTTGGCAACAGACACAGAAATAAGGTTTGGAAGGACATAGTGGTGCAAGCCAGGGATGCCCACACTCAGGAGACTGAGGCAGGGAGACCCATGCAATTTCAAGGCCAGCCAAGTCTACCAAAGAAGAAACATGGCAAACCAGGACGCAGTCATCAAGCCCAGGAGGAAGCTGGGATTCAAGAAAACCTTCAAGAGCTCACACTGGTCCTCCCTCTCACTCGGAAGGCTGAGGGCAGGAGTCTACCACGAGTTGAGCAGTGAGAGGCGTCGCAAAATAAGTGTAATAATAATAATAATGAAGTAAATTAAATAAAGCTATTCGGATCTGTCAGAACCGTAGGGCTTTGAGAGGAAAGAGAAGCAATGTGGAGTTGTGGAATTAAGGACAGAAAGGGACGGGAGCTGGCTCGGCTACGAGTCAGGCTGGGAAAGTCCTGTCGCTCTCCAAGAGGACAAGACCTAGAAATCGGGGGAAACTGTTCTCAAGTTAACGCCCTCGAAAGGAGGACGGTCAAATTCCGCAGGGGTAGCGAGTTATGAGGTCCTGCACCCTTCGCGAGAGCGAGCTCGCGGCTCCGGAACGTCGTGCAGAGGCTGGCGGGCGCCCGGGGAGTGACAGGAGGCAGGCCACCCCATCCCGCTTCGGTCCAGCCGCCAATCCCGGAGCCCTCGACTCACCTTCCTCTCTCCCCGCCGGCTGCGCACCGGACACAGCTTCCCACAGGCGACGCGCCCTCTCGCGGTCGAAGCGCATTCCGTCCGGTTCCCGACCCTCCGGCTCCTCGGAGCTCTTGTACGATCCGGCTCCTCCAGGGTCCGCAGCATCCGTAGCATCGGGCGCAGAACACTCCATCTTCTCGGCAAGCCGCGCCGTTGAGGAGCTGCGCATGCGGCCTGCTACCACGAGCAGTGGGTGGGCGGGGATTTGACCCGGCTAGCAACTCTCGCGAAGTTTGGGCTCTGCAGAGCCCCCGGTGGGGCGGAGCCCTGAGGGGGCGGGGCCCTGAGGAGGCGGGGCCCTGAGGCACAATTTATTTTGGTTCGTCTTGCGCCTTAGGAGTCCAGTGAATTGGAAAATAAAAACGGTGCACATTGATCAGTTCTTAGTTCAGGGCTCTCATTTTTGCTCGTCAGGGTGAGCCACTGACGGACACTTGTCATTTCTTTTTGTTATATGTGGAAAAATTTCTCCCATTTCTTTGGAAGTGAATCCAGATTCTAGAAATGTTTTACTTAGTTTATTAAAGCAGATATAATGGTACAGGCTCTTCATCTCAATACACGGGAAGTTGAGGATATTAGGAGCTCGAGAGCTGGGCGTGGTGGCGCACGCTTTTAATCCCAGCACTCAGGAGGCAGAGGCAGGCGGATTTCTGAGTTCGAGGCCAGCTTGGTCTACAAAGTGAGTTCCAGGACAGCCAGGGCTATACAGAGAAACTCTGTCTCAGAAAAACAAACAAACAAACAAAAAAAAAAAAAAAAAAAAAGAAAAAGATAGTTACGGCTGTGGTCAAAGTACTCTGGAGAACACAAGATGATCAGTAGTTCAAGACAAACCTCTGCTCCAATAATAGATCATCTCTCAACGGAACAAAACACACCCACAAAACAAACAAAAACCCAAACAATAATAAGGTAGGATGTGGTGCATGCTTGTAATTATATCACTCTGGAGGCTGAGGCAAGAGGATTGTCATGATGTATTTGAGGCCAGTGTGGGGACCATCTTCACTTTATGGGGTCTGGATGAGAGAGTTAGATCCTCTCCTTGGTCTGCGGTTTCTGATGAGTTCTTGGGCTTGTTCTCAGTTCATTCCCAATAAATTTATGAGGTAGCATCTTCTGTTCTCAGGAATAAGTCATTTATCAATCTGTGCTGATGAGTGGTACCAAGAAAATAATAGTTTGGGTCCACTGAGGAATACACTTAACTTCTACCCTCAAGATGGAGTCACAAGCTACTTGTAAAATGGAATCTCGGTCCATTTTACATGGTAGGAGACAAAACAAAACAAAACACTGTTTTACATGATAATGGGGTAAAATAGGGCACTGCTGGCCTTATATTGCTGTAATATTAGTTATATTATTGTTATGATTATTATTGTTATTATATTTTTGAGATAGGACCTATGTAGCCCTGGCTGTCCTGGCACTTACTATGTAGATCCAACTGGCCTTGAACTCATAAATATCCACCTGCTTCTGCCTGCCAAGTACTGAGACTAAGACTAAAGGTGTGTACTGCCATGCCTAGCTTTAGGAATCACTTTGAGGCTCTGTAAAAAGGCAGAAAATTGAGGCGACACTGGAGTGACAGAAGCCCCTGACCCAGGGGTCTAGTTTGCTTTTCCTGCTCACTCAGAGCTGGGTAATTTCAAAATAATCAAAGAAGTCAAAGTTGCTATAGAGATAATGCTTGTCTTCCTAAAGACATCTCAGAGGAAGAAACTATAAACAACTGACTGAGCTGGTGGGATAGGCCAGTCACCCCACAGCTTGGCACATAGAGTTGGAAGGTCAGGAGTTCAAGGACAACCTGAGATACACAAACTGACTCATAACGGCAGAAAAAGGCTCTAGGGCTCAACCTCTAAAGGTGCTTGCTTGATCCCTGGGACTGTTACTAGCAGTTGGGGTTGCAGGAGCAGGGGCAAGGGAAGGAAGCCCCATGACGTACAGAAAGGAGCATTGGATTTGGCTTACAGTTTCAGAATGACAGTTCATAGTGGGAAGGAGGCATGGCAGCAGGTGACCCCCCCTCCCCCAGATCAGACATCACTTAGATGTCACAACCCACAACTGCTTGCAGAAGCAGAGTGCGAACTGAAGTGCTGTACTTCCTGCAAGCAAGGCTCCACCCATTAAAGCTTCCACTACTTCTCCCAACAGCAAAATCAGCTAGGGAGGCCGGGCAGTGGTGTCGCACACCGAACACCTTTAATCCCAGCACTTGGGAGGCAGAGGCAGGCAGAAGCAGGCAGATTTCTGAGTTCAGGCCAGCCTGGTCTACAGAGTGAGTTCCAGGACAGCCAAGGCTACACAGAGAAACCCTGAGTCTTAGTCAGGGTTTCTATTCCTGCACAAACATCATGACCAAGAAGCAAGTTGGGGAGGAAAGGGTTTATTCGGCTTACACTTTCACATTGCTGTTCATCACTGAAGGAAGTCAGGACTGGAACTCGAGCAGGTCAGGAAGCAGGAGCTGATGCAGAAGCCATGGAAGGATGTTTCTTACTGGCTTGCTTCCCCTGGCTTGCTCAGCCTGCTCTCTTATAGAACCCAAGACTGCCAGCCCAGAGATAGTCCTACCCACAAGGGACCTTTCCCCCTTGATCACTAATTGAGAAAATACCCCACAGCTAGATTTCATGGAGGTACTTTCCCAACTGAAGCTCCTTTCTCTGTGATAACCCCAGCTGTGTCAAGTTGACACAAAACTAGCCAGTACACCCTGCCCCCCAAAACCCAACCAATCAACCAGCCAACCAACCAAACCATCTAGGGACCAAGTGTGAGCCTGTGGGAGAGATTTCTCACTCAGTAAGTAAGGGCACAGACTGATTTGCAAAAGAAACAAGATAACTTTATTTGGAGCCAAGCAATAATACATTTTATAGAGGGTTACATGATTACAATTGACAGTAGGTCACATGAGTGAGGGCACTCAAGGACCCAGGATGCACTCTGGGTCTTTCTTGGGTCTTGAGGATGGCAGGGCTGATTACTCCAGGCTGTAGTTGCTGGTTGTCTTCTGTGATTGGTAGATTAGGCCCTGCACTGACTTTTCCTAGTGCACATGTTTCTTCCCATGAGGTATCTGAATCTAGTTTGTACACATAACTATGCATAGGTTAATAGGGGCTTCTCCTTTCTGTTCTTCATATCTGAATACATTGGGCACACACTCAAATTGAAACTGCTCAGAGATAGGAGTGTGCGCAGTCTGAAGCTGGCTCGGGTGGGGGTTTTGAGGTTGCAGGGTGTGTTGGAGAGGAACACGTGGCAAGCACATACAGATGAAGGAGTGGGCTGCCAAGTGGAATGCAGCCCCGCTTGGCTTATTACTTGCTGGGCAGCTCAGGCCAGAGTCAAAGTTTTGGCATGTGTCTTTTTTTTTTTTTTTAAAGATTTATTTATTTATTATATGTAAGTACACTGTAGCTGTCTTCAGACACTCCAGAAGAGGGCATCAGATTTCGTTACGGATGGTTGTGAGCCACCATGTGGTTGCTGGGATTTGAACTCATGACCCTCGGAAGAGCAGTCGGGTGCTCTTACCCGCTGAGCCATCTCACCAGCCCCCTTGGCATGTGTCTTTTAGTCCTGGTCTTGACCCCTAGCTGAGGTCCTGTTTATTCCACTTCCTATTTCTCTCCTCTTCCCATTGCTTTATCGTTACCATGATGTATTCATCTATCATCTGGTCCATTAACCTATGCTTTTAATAGTACTGTTTCTCACAAGCTATCAACTACTTTTTGTAAGTTTATGAAAAGCATTTAAGAGTGTTCACATTTGCCAGGTGTGGTGGCACACGCCTTTAATCCCAGCACTCGGGAGGCAGAGGCAGGCAAATTTCTGAGTTCAAGGCCAGCCTGGTCTACAAAGTGAGTTCCAGGACAGCCAGGGCTACACAGAGAAACCCTGTCTCAAAAAAAAAAAAAAGAGTATTCACATTTGTTGGCTATAATTTCAGTGAGACTACCCACCACCGTCACTCCCCCCCCCCTTTTTGGGAGAGGTGGGGAAACCCACCTAGCAATGCCTTCTGAGTTCTGAGATTAAAGTCCTGGCTTCAGTAAGATTTCTTTTTTTAAGATTTATTTATTTTTATGTATATGATTATACTGTAGCTGTCTTCCGAAAAGGGCATTGGATCTCATTACAGATGGTTTCTGGGATTACCATGTGGTTGCTGGGAATTGAACTCGGGACCCATGGAAGAGCAGTCAGTACTGTTAACCACTGAGCTATCTCTACAGCCCCTTCAGTAAGATTTTTTTTTTAGGAGCTATCAAATGTTGAGTTTTATTTGTTGAATTTTATTGTAGGAATATTTCATATTTTATTCATCTTTGACATTTCTGTTGTTGCCTTTTTTTTCCCTCCTCAAGGAAATGGGCTTCCTTGAACATATATTTCAAGGAAATGGCCTGAAACTTGTAGAAATTTCAGCATTTTTTTTTGTTTTTGTTTTTACTTTTTATTGATTCTTTTGTGGATTTCACATCATGCACCCCAATCCCACTCATCTCCCCTTCCTCTCATACCCGCCCTCCACTTTTGTGAGCAAGATTCAGTTTTTGTTTTTTTTTGTTTTTTTTTGTTTTTGTTTTTCGAGACAGGGTTTCTCTGTGTAGACCAGGCTGGCCTCGCACTCAGAAATCCACCTGCTTCTGCCTCCAGACGACTGGGATTAAAGGCGTGCACCACCACCGCCCGGCGTAAGATGCAGTTTTTTTTTTTGGGGGGGGGGGTTCGAGACAGGGTTTCTCTGTATAGCCCTGGCTGTCCTGGAACTCACTTTGTAGACCAGGCTGGCCTCGAACTCAGAAATCCGCCTGCCTCTGCCTCCTGAGTGCTGGGATTAAAGGCGTGGGCAACCACGCCCGGCAAGATGCAGTATTTTTAAGTTGTGTTTTAGGATGCTTAAATTCCGCTGAGAAGATCAGACATACCATCCGAGAGTTTCTAAGTAGTCATATGAACATTTAATTTGAACGTAATTTTGAATTCATGCAAATAAAGTAACCAGAGGAAGCTTGATGTAGCAGAATTTATTTCGAAGGGTATCTGGGAACCCTATTAGCTTTCCTTGGTTTCCCCCAAACCCCACTCAACAGCACTCAGGGACCCAGGGACCGCGTGAGCTTACAGCGGCCCACAAGGCTCCGCGCCTGCGCGCCCCGCCCGCGCCCCGCCCCTCGCCCCGCCCCGCCCCGGCCGCGCGGCGCGCTCTCCACTTTCTCAAGAGTTGCGGCCGCTCGCGATCCCCAGCGTTCAGGAGGCGCTGGGTGGCGCTGCCTGCTCCGCGGTGAGTACGCGTCGCCTCCGCACTCCGCGGCCGTCGGGGTCTGCCAGCTTCCCGCTGCCTGCCGGGCGGCTGCCGCTTCGCCCGAGGCGCGCCTCGCAGCGACTAGGCCTCTCGGCCGGGCCGGAGCGGATGCCGGCCGGGTCGCTCTCGCAGCTGCCCGGCGGCCCCGGCGCTCGCGCCTCCCGGCGGCCCCCTCCCTCTGCGGGCGGCCTTTGTCGTCCGGGGCGCCCTCTCTTGCTCTCCGAGCTTCCTGGTAGCCTCGTCGCCGGCCGGGCTAACGGACCCTCCGAGGACCGCCACTAGGCCTGCCGCCTGACCCACGTTACTTTGCTTGTCTTGTGGTAGTTGGCTTCATTAGTTCTTCGCCCGCCCGAGACACCGCTACCACCCGGGTCTCTCTGTGTAGCCCTGGATGGCTTTGAACTCACAGGGTACCCAAGATGGCTTCTGTAGAACTCGCCATCCTCCTGCCTCAGTCTCCCGAGACAGATTTTCCCCTGGAAATCTATCATTTACCGCTTAACGTCGTCAGTCGAGCCTAGTGCGTTTCTCTCATGGCTGATGACAAGGCGGTGTGTCAGAAACGTGTGAGACCAGAGCGTTGGTCCCCTCAGACTGGGTGTGAATCTGGACCACTTCGCTCCAGGCTTCTTGCATGTAGCCATCATATGGTGTACGGGCAACGCTGTGGAAAAAGTGAGCCCAATGGTTAGGGTGTTGTTTGGTTTGTTAGGAGAGACAGTGCTTTGTAGCACAAAGAAAGTCTACTTGTGGAGTCAGGTGCATCGAGTGTCATTTCCCAGCATAGCTACTTGCCAGCTACTCTTTTACTAAATTTCCTGTGTTAGGGCACGTTAGGGTTCTTGAGAGAAACAACCTCAGTATTGGGTGTGAGAAATCTACAAGTTTTGTCTGTTTATTCAGGCAGTGATAACTTATTGCTCCGGGTGCGTTTGAAATCTTTTATTTTTGCACACATGTGGGCACACGTGGGTCTGAACACACACACACACACACACACCCACCACCCTCCACCACCACCACACCAACGTCTGTGGGAATCTTCTTAAATGTCTCTCCATCTTAATTGGGGCAGGGTCTCTTGGAGTTGGTTGATATGTCTGGCTGGCTTCCTCGGGGATCCCCCTACACACTATCCTGCTGGAATTTACTCACTGAATAATATCCCCTGAATTCTGTTGTTCTATACGTATATATATGTGTGTGTGTGTGTGTGTGAGAGAGAGAGAGAGAGAGAGAGAGAGAGAGAGAGAGATTTTATAGGTATGCATTTACCTTACTCAGTTACAGAAACAAATCAATCTTAATTATAATCAATTGATAAAGGAAGATTATTCTATCAAACTTTCTCACTTCTTATTTTGTGCTGGAGATCAACCCCAAGAGCCTTGTGCATTTATAAGTTTTATTTTATGTTTTTGAGACAAAGTCTCACTATATAGTTGTGCCTGTCCTGAAAATTGCTATGTAGACCATGCTGGCTCAAACTCACTGCCCAGCTGGCTATTTTTTTTTTTTAATAAAATAAAAATAAATTAATTATAATTAGGACTGAGTTGGGGGAATTGGCAAAGTAGATAGTGATATGACTGAATGGATGGAATTTTTCCTTAAACACCTTTAATCCCAGCACTTAGGAGGCAGAGGCAGGCGGATTTCTGAGTTCGAGGCCAGCCTGGTTTACAAAGTGAGTTCCAGGACAACCAGGGCTACACAGAGAAACCCTGTCTCGAAAAACCAACAATAATAATAATAGGGCTGGTGAGATGGCTCAGCGGGTAACTGCTCTTTCAAAGGTCCTAAGTTCAAATCCCAGCAACCACATGGTGGCTCACAACCATCTGTAACGAGATCTGACTCCCTCTCCTGGAGTGTCTGAAGACAGCTACAGTGTACTTACATATAATAAATAATAAATAAATAAATCTAAAAAAAAAAATAATAGTGCCTTGAATTCCACCACTTGGGAGGCAGAAGCAGGAGGATCTCTGTAAGTTTGAGCCAGCATGGTCTACATAGCAATTTTCAGGCCAGGCAGAACTATATAGTGAGACTTTGTCTCAAAAACATACCCCCGCCAAAAAAATTAAAAATGGGCTGGAGAGAGAGATTGCTCAGTGGTTAAGAGCACTGACTGCTCTTCTGGAGGTCCTTTGTTCAAATCCCAGCAATCACATGGTGGCTCACAACCATCCATAATGAGATCTGACGCCCTCTTCTGGTGTGTCTGAAGACAGCTACAGTGTACTTACATACAATAAATAAATTTTTAAAATTAATAATAAAAAATAAGGTTAAAGAAGATGTCAGCTATAAGTATCATAAATTACAGATTTTAGAAAAATTACTTGTATTGAAGATATAGCTGCTATTAGCATACTGTTTTAAATAATACAACAGGAATAGGAAATGTGTGGGTCCTAATTAACTTCTCCAGGTTTCTCCTGTGCTCATTCCTACTTTTATGTCATGTGCTCTTCTAGCTTTAAAAATTACTTCTTTGTTTTTGATGTTGTGGTGGTGCTGAATCAAACCTAGAACCTTGCATATGCCCGTTGGCTAGCTACTGAGCTATATTTCTAGCCCTTCACTGTGCTTTATTACCCCTACCCCATATCTGCCTTCAGTTAACATCCTTCTGTGTCTTGTCCTTCTGTAGCTTACTTACTCATGTAGCTGCTGAGGATGGAAACCAAAGCCTTGTACATGCTAATAACATGTTCTACTACTGAGCTATACCCCAGTCATTTTAATAAAACATTTAATAATTTAAATATCTGCTTTATGCTACTGATTCATTCAGCAAATATTTATGCGAGTATACCATGTGTTAGGTAGAGATTCTTGTTAGAGGTGCTATAAAGGTAATGGATCCAGGCATGGTTGTGCACACCTTTAATCACCACCCTTGGAAGGCAGAGGCAGGCTCTGTGAGTTCAAGTCCAGTGTGTTCTATGTAGTGAGTTCCAGGCCAGCTAGAGCTGAGTAGAGATTATGGAGTTAGGTTTTGGGATTAGCAGGTAAAAAATGGCAGTGCTTTACTTGTTTGGGTAGTGACTTTCCTGAACTTGTTTCCTCATAATAATGACATGCTTTTCAGATTTCTTTTCAGATTTGGAATATTCACTCATGAAATACATATTACTGCTTAAAATTGTTTTTTTTTTTTTTTTTTTGGTTTTTTGAGACAGGGTTTCTCTGTATAGCCCTGGCTGTCCTGGACCTCACTCTGTAGACCAGGCTGGCCTCGAACTCAGAAATCTGCCTGCCTCTGCCTCCCGAGTGCTGGGATTAAAGGCGTGCGCCACCACGCCCGGCTTTAAAATTGTTTTTTAGAGGTATCATTACATATAGTAAAAGGAGCCATTGTTAACTGACTTAATGTACACATGTAACTACCACCCAAATGGCAGTAATACATTTTCAGCAACCCTGAGGTTTCATTCCATCCTTCCCAGTGAATTTTAGTAGTAACCATTGTTTTGATTTAGATCATTTGAAGTTAATTTTAGCTTTATTGTCCTATAATTCATGTACAGTGTATCTAACTTTTGTCACCTGCTATATATTTTTTTCGTATATTCACAGGATTAAGTAGCTATCATAATTCAGAGCAATAAAATTTATCTTAAGGAAAAATTCCACCTATTCAGTCATATCACTATCTACTTTGGCAATTCCCCCAACTCAGTCCTAAATAATTATTTATTTACAGACTCTTGATTTACTGCTGTTGATAGTTTTATTAGAGAAATCAAACACTTAAGTATTTGTGGTCCTTTAGAAGTAGCTTCTGGGGGCTGGTGAGATGGCTCAGAGGGTAAGAGCACCCGACTGTTCTTCTGAAGGTGATAAGTTCAACTCCCAGCAACCACATGGTGGCTCACAACCATCTGTAACGAGATCTGGTGCCCTCTTCTGGAGTGTCTGAAGACAGCTACAGTGTACTTACATATAATAAATAAAATAAATTAAAAAAAAAAAAAAAAAAAAAAAAGAAGTAGCTTCTGCTGGGTGTGGTGGCGCACGCCTTTAATCCCAGCACGGGAAGCAGAAGCAGGTGGATTTCTGAGTTCGAGGCCAGCCTGGTCTACAGAGTGAGTTCCAGGACAGCCAGGGCTACACAGAGAAACTCTGTCTCGAAAAACCAAAAAAAATAAAAACCCCCAAAAATAGAAGTAGCTTCTTTCACTTGTGATGTTTTCAAGCTTTAGATCATTAATGCTTTATTTTTATGGTGAGTCATAAGATATATACCATATTTTATCATTTAGTGGCCATTTGAATTGCTTCCACCTCAGAGTACTGTTAAATAACGCTTCTATCAGTGTTTGTGTAGTTTAGTTTTGAAGATGTGTTTTTATTTTATGTATGTAGCTTGTCTGCACAGATGTCTTTGCATCATTTGTGCGCTTGGTGCCTGTTGGGGTCAGAAGAAGTTGTTGGGTCTCCTGAAACTGGCTAGTTGTGAGCCAATCCATCTCTCCAGTCCCAACCACCTATCTTAATTTCTTTGAACAATGTTTTGTTTTCAGATTACAAATTTTATGTACCCTTTTCATTAAAGCTATACTTAATTTCATGGTTTGGAGCACAAAAGTTTTAATTTAGATATACTCTATTTCCTTATAGCTTGTGCTTTGATATTTCATATTTAACATACTATTGTTTATTATCCTAGGTGAGAAGAATTTATGCTTATGCTGATGTTTATGCCTTAAAGAGCTTTATATGTTTTGTTCTTAGGTTTAGGCCTTTGGTTCATTTCATGAATCTTTTGTATATATGTGTGGCAAGGACTTAATATAATTTAATTTATTAAATGTGTACTTCCAGCCGGGCGTGGTGGCGCACGCCTTTAATCCCAGCACTCGGGAGGCAGAGGCAGGCGGATTTCTGAGTTCAAGGCCATCCTGGTCTACAGAGTTAGTTCCAGGATAGCCAGGGCTATACAAAGAAACCCTGTCTCGAAAAAACCAAAAAAAAAAAAAAAAGTGTACTTCCAGTTGTATTAGTACCATTTTTTGAAAAGGCCTTTTTTCACTGAAAATATTATTATATAAAAAGTTATTATATCAGCACTGCTATATAATTATTTGACAAGATAGTGTTTTTAAGTCTTTGTTATGTTTCATTGGTCTGTGTATCTATCTCTGTGTTAGGGCCATGATGGATTGCTTTCTTCTGTGTTTTGAAATTGGAGTGTTTGAATTTTCATGTTTGTTCCTTTATTGATCAATACTGTTTTATCTTTTTGGGACTCTTCATTTAGTTTTTGTTTTTGTTTTTTTTGTTTTTTTTTTTTGGGGGGGGGACTCTTCATTTAGGATCAGCTTGTTTACTTCCTCAAGAAAGCCAAATAGGGGCTGGAGAGGTGGCTCATTGGTTAAGAGCAATGGTACTAGGAGAACTGGAAGTACACATTTAATAAATTAAATTATATTAAGTCCTTGCCACACATATACACAAAAGATTCATGAAATGAACCAAAGGCCTAAACCTAAGAGCAAAACATATAAAGCTCTTTTTATAAAATACTAATACTCCATACTGGAGGAAGTGTGCCAGGGGCAGGATTTGAGGTTTCAAATGCTCAATCCAGGGTCAGTCATACTCTTTGTTCCTGTTGCCTGCTGATCAGGATGTAGAACTCTCAGCTCCTATTCCAGAACCTTGTCTGCCTGGATGCTGCTGTGCTTCTGGCCATGATGATAATGGACTAAACTTCTGAATCTCTAAGCCAGCCCCAATCAAATGTTTATAAGTGTAGGCCACACCTACTCTAACAAGGCCACACCTCCTAATAGTGGGTCTCTGGGAACCATTTTCATTCAAATCACCACAAATGTACTATCTAAATTATTACATAAATATATAAACATTAACTATAAGGTTTTGGGGGAGATTCCTTAACAGACTGAGACATGGAGGTTTTTGTTTTTGTTACTCAAATTTGGACACAGTAGTTATAATGGCTAGGTTGACTTCTACCTTGTGATCTTTCTGCCTGTTTCCTGATGTGCTGGGATCCCCTGCACCTTACTAAGAGTATTAGTATTTTTTTTTAAAGATTTATTTATTATATGTAAATACACTGTAGCTGTCTTCAGACACACTAGAAGAGGGCATCAGATCTCATTATAGATGGCTGTGAGCCACCATGTGGTTGCTGGGATTTGAACTCAGGACCTTTGGAAGAGCAATCAGTGCTCTTAACCACTGAGCCATCTCTCCAACCCAGTATTTTTTTAAAAAGATCTTTTAGGTAAACTGTTATTGAATGCTTGAGGAAACTACTTGTGTAAATTAATATATAAGGAACCAAGATAAATTGTTTTTAATGCTATTGAAATTTCACTAGCATTTTCTGTGTATATATGTACAGACTTACATATGTCCATCACCTATATAGAAATGTGTATACAGGGCTGGTGAGATGGCTCAGCGGGTAAGAGCACCCGACTGCTCTTCTGAAGGTGATAAGTTCAAATCCCAGCATCCACATGGTGGCTCACAACCATCCGTAACAAGATCTGGCGCCCTCTTCTGGAGTGTCTGAAGACAGCTACAGTGTACTCGCATACAATAAATAAATAAATCTTAAAAAAAAAAAAAAGAAATGTGTATACATACATGTATATATATATTCCTTTATAGAAAAAAGTAAAAAATTTAATGAATAGTAGAAAAGTTCTAAAGTCTAGATTTATTTCCCTTAAATGGCTGTCATTTGCTCTTACATGACCAAATTGAATAATCTCTAGATTAGAAACTTATTTTTTGAGTAAATATTGAACTTGCATTTTAGGTAAAAGGATGCCACGAAGAAAGAAAAAAATTAAAGAAGCCTCTGAAGGCCAGAACTTGGAGAAGAAGGATCTGGAAACAAGCAGTTCTGTCAGTATAAAGAAGCGTAGACTTGAGGACTTACTCATAGTGATATCTGATAGTGATGGAGAGGTCGGTATTTGACATGGAATTGTGAGTCTCAAGCTAGGCCTCTTTACGCATACACACAGGCTTTGTTTTGACTGTACCTTCCTACTAGCTTGCTGAATTCATTTGGATCTTGATTTTCTTTTGATTTCTAAAGGGAATTATGGATTATTTAAAAGAGAGTGTGGTCATATTATTTGGCTGGGGATAAATGATAAGTTTTTGTTTTTGTAATATGTTAACCCAATGTGATTTTAGAACTGTTAGAGTAAAATCAAATAGAAAGTGTAATTTTTATGTGTTTGAAAAGTAAAAGAAAATGTGACAGCTGCCTGGGATGGATTCCAGGCTTCCTACATGCTAGGGAACCATGCGTCCTGCTTGGCCAAGAACATAATGTTACTGTGGAATGGCTTCGAGGAGAGAGAGTGTCTAGATTTTAAACCTCCCCGTTTATTGCCATTTCTCTTTCTTTCTTTTTAACCTGTGTGTTAGATCAGATACAGTGCATTATGAACCAACTCCGAGTGTCTTTCATCCTTTATTTTACTTGGTGGGAGAAACATTCGTATTGTTTCTGGTATTGATCTGGTATTGCCTACAGTGCTTTTCAGCGTTTCTCAGCTTGGGTGTCAGCTCTTGTGATTCCTATTGGAGATCTTCTAAGGCTAGGTCAGTTTGCTGGTCTGTCTGTCTGTCTGTCTCTCTTTTTTTCTCTTTTTTTCTGAGACAGGGTTTCTCTGTGTAGCCTGGGCTGTTCTGAAACTCACTCTGTAGACCAGGCTGGCCTTGAATTCAGAGATCTACCTGCCTCTGCGTGCTGGGATTAAAGGCATGTGCCACCACTGCCTGGCTTTGCTGATCTCCTATGGTTCCATAGAACTTGTGCTTATTTCTGTGGTATTATTTGTCATTCTTTGAAAATGCCACTGTATTAAAGTTTTTAAAAAATGACATTTTAATTAAATTTGTATGAATGTGTATGAGTGCATGCTCGTGGAGGTTAGAGAGCAACTTTTTGGAGTTGGCTTTCCTAAGATGTTTCCTTCTGAGCTATCTTGCTGGCCCCTACCATATTTTGTAATTTCTATTATTGGACAGTGTTTTTCTGGAGGATAATAATTTTGTAAGTTAAATACCTGCCAATAGTGTTTAGCTTTTAGTATTCTTAGAAAACCCTGCCTTGAGTTTTTATTTTATTAAAAAAAACATATTATTGATATATATGCATGTATGAAGTATGTGTCCTTGCATGAGCACTTGTGAGCTACCTGATATGGATTCTGGGAAGCAATCTTTGAGGGTGTTTTTTTTTGTTTTTTTTCTTTTTTGGTTTTTCGAGACAGGGTTTCTCTGTAGCCTTGGCTGTCCTGGAACTCACTCTGTAGACCAGGCTGGCCTCGAACTCAGAAATCCGCCTGCCTCTGCCTCCCGAGTGCTGGGATTAAAGGTGTGCGCCACCACGCCCGGCAATCTTTGAGTTTTTGTAAGAGCAGTATTCTTTTTTTTTTTTTTTTTTTAAAGATTTACTTATTGTTATATGTCTTCAGACGCACCAGAAGAGGGCGTCAGATCTTATTACAGATGGTTGTGAGCCACTATGTGGTTGCTGGGGTTTGAACTTAGGACCTTCGGAAGAGCCATCTCTCCAGTCCTAAGAGCAGTGTTCTTAACTACTGAGTTATCTCAGACCTCAGGTTTTCTTCCTTTTTAATGGCTCTCCCTTCCCTCTTTTTTTCTTAGTGTTTTAAGACAGTTTCACTGTGTACTCCTGACCAGCCTAGAACTTGCTTTGTAGACCTTACTGGCTTTGAATTCACAGAGCTCTCCCTGCCTTTGCCACCCAAGTACTGAGATTGAAGGTATGAGCCACCATATTTAGCTTTATTTAAATATTTCTTTTTTTTTTCTTTTAAAGATTTATTTTATTTATTATATGTAAGTACACTGTAGCTGTCTTCAGACACTCCAGAAGAGGGAGCCAGATCTCGTTACGGATGGTTGTGAGCCACCATGTGGATGCTGGGATTTGAACTTATCACCTTCGGAAGAGCAGTCGGGTGCTCTTACCCGCTGAGCCATCTCACCAGCCCCTATTTAAATATTTCTTTAAGAAAATATCTTATCTGGGTTATAGCTCAGTGGTCAAACATTTTGCTAGCATGAGTAATGGCTTCCTAGGTTTGATTGCCAGCATTGTAAACCACAAAACCACCAGGAGAGGTGGTGCACACAGTTAATCCAACACTAGGAGGCAGAGGCAAGTGTATAGCTGTATGAGATAAATGCCAGCCTGATTTACATAATAGGTTCTAGGACAGCCAGGGCTACAGAGAGAGTCTGTCTCAAAAAACAAAGCAAAACAAAATTAAAAACAACCTCTAAACCCCCACAAAACTCAAAACAAAAAGTATCCAAGAAACCAAGAAAATGTAAGGGTGATAGTACAGTCAAAATGTAATTTGGGATTCCTTCAGCACACATTTTCTCATGGGTTGGCCCCCATGCCATACTTTCAGCTCTTTTCAGCACATGTGCTATGGTTTTGGCACCTCCAGTGTCCTGGGGTTTCCATTGCAGCCTAGGCCTCACCTTTATAGCTTCACACATGGCTCAGGGTCTCCTTACAGGGACTCTGATCTTACCACATATTGCTTGACCTTAGCTGCTTTGAGAAAGCATGGAACACAGAACTCTGTGGCTTCTTTACTCTTGTTGTTTCATGCTTGCAAAATGAGTACTAAAAGAAGGCATTGCCAAGTCCTGCCACCAGCCCAAGTTGTAGCCTGGCCCCATTGGGATACAGCTATATCAGCTTTGTGCACAAACCCTGAAGAAACTTTCTTAAGTAGTTGCTTTGAGGAATAGGAATTCCCTTAAGTTTAGATTTTCTTTGTTTAACTGAATTTTGATTTTCACATGATAGTTGCAAATGGATTTTGCCTGGAGGACACCTTTCCGAGTGTCCATTGTAGCACAATTTTCAATGCTAGATACAATCTGTCTTCAAATTCTTACTGTCAAATTAGTTTATTGTCTTTAAATTCAACTTTACTCAGGTTCTGGCAGAGTGAAGCCAGATTCATGATCAAAATGTGATCAAAACTATCCCAGTTCCTGATAGTCATTGTTCTCTGAAAACTCATGATTGGAGCCCCCACTGTGCATGCTTTTCTCAGCATCCTTGTCTTACAGGTTCCCATTAGAATAGTCCACTAAGTTCTGTTTACAGCACTTCAGGGCTTTTCTAACCCAAAGTTCCAAACACTTCCACATTTCTTCTCCCCTCAAACCAGTTTCAAAGGTCTAAGAACCACATGGACAGACATATCATATCAGTGGCCTCACTTCTTAGAACCAGGTTCTGTCTTAAGTTGCTGTTATGTTGTGATAAAGTACTCTGGAGAAAAGCAACTTAAGGGAGAAAAAGTTTGTCTTTTGTTCCAAAGTCATACAGTCCATTGTGGCATAGAAGACATCCCAGCAGGCAGGGGAGGCATTGTGGCAGGAGCAGGAAGTTGTTTATATTCTTCTACTCTTAGGAAGCAAAATGTGAATAGGAAGTAGGGCATGTTGTAAAACCTCAGGACTTTCCCCACGACCCACTTCTAGCACATTCACAGTCAACCTGCAGCCCTACTTGGGGTTCCTTTTACTTTCCTGCTCTTCACTGTACCTCGTGATCTGAAGGACCTAGTACTGCACCCATGCTTTCTAAGGGTGATTTTGTCTGTGCTCCTTAATCTGTTGTTTGTTAAAGGCAGGCTCTCACTTTGTAGCCTTGGCTGGCCTGGAACTTACTGTGTAGATTAGACTGGCTCTGGACTCATAGACATCTGCCCTCCAACTGCTGTCTTCACTCTCTTTTAATATTTTTCCTGAAGTCTCATTTTCTGAATGTTCTTTGTTCTCATGGCTTGTAGTAGCAATGGGAATACTGATAGTTTGGGGGTTTTTTTGTTTTTTTGTTTTTTGTTTTTGATAGGCTGTTCTAATGATTACCTGTATAGTATGTGTCTTAGTTAGGGTTTCTGTGGCTGTGAAGAGACCATGACCAAGACAACTGTTATAAAGGAAAATATTTAATTGGGGCTGGCTTACAGTTCGGAGGTTTAGTCCATTATTGTCATGGCAGGAAGCATGGTGGCATGTATATAGACATAGTGCTGGAGAAGGAACAGAGAATTCTACTTCTGAACCAACAGGCAGCAGGAAGTGAACTGAGTCACTAAGCCTGGCTTGAACTTTTGAGATCTTAAAGTCCACCCCCTGGTGACACACTTCCAACAAAGCCAAACCCACCACCATAAGGCCTCACCTCTCAATAGGACTCTGGGCCAAACATTCAAACACATGAGTCTATGGGGCTATTGTTACTAAACCACCACAGCATTCTTTTTTTTTTTTTTTTTTTTTTTTTTGGTTTTTCAAGACAGGGTTTCTCTGTGTAGCCCTGGCTGTCCTGGAACTCACTTTGTAGACCAGGCTGGCCTCGAACTCAGAAATCTTCCTGCCTCTGCCTCCCAAGTGCTGGGATTAAAGGCGTGTGCCACCACGCCCAGCCACAGCATTCTTTTCATAATTTCTTTTATTGTCTTTTCTTATTTTGGCTACTATCTGGGTTTTCAGTTTTGATTAGTATTATTTGACTTTTGCTTTTAATCTATGTAGTAGTTGATCGATATATTTTACTTTATGCTTTTTTTATTAATAGCATAATTTATGCATTATGAGAAGATAGAAATGGAGAAGTGGATCTGGGGGAGAAGGTGTGTGTGTGTGTGTGTGACTGGGAGGAGTGGAAACTAGACACTGGTTGGGATGCATTGAAAACAAAGAGAAGGGCCGGGCGTGGTGGCGCATGCCTTTAGTCCCAGCACTCAGGAGGCAGAGGCAGGCGGATTTCTGAGTTCGAGGCCAGCCTGATCTATAAAGTGAGTTCCAGTACAGCTAGGGCTACACAGAGAAACCCTGTCTCGAAAAACAAAACAAAACAAAACAAAAAACCCAAAAAAACAAAAAAACCCAAAAAGAAGATAGAACATATATTTATATGTTTATATGTGTATTGCTTTCTACTTTAATAAACTACTTTTTGCTTTTTCACTTTTGTAAGCTGATTTTAGGATATCTAACTTTCCTTTCATTCTTTCTTTTCCCTCCCTATCTTTTTCCTCCCACCCCTTTTCTTTCTTTCTTTCTTTCTTTCTTTCTTTCTTTCTTTCTTTCTTTCTTTCTTTCTTTCCCTCTCTCTCTCTCTCTCTCTCTCTCTCTCTCTCTCTCTCTCTCTCTCTCTCTCTCTTTCTTTCTCTGTGTGTAGTCCTGGCTGCCCTAGAACTCATTCTGTAGACCAGGCTAGTCTTGAACTCACAGAGATTGACCTGCCTCTGCCTCCCAAGTGCTCGGATCAAAGGTGTGCACCACTACTACCCAGCTTAACTTTTATTTTTTGAGGTCAGTTATTATGTCTGTCAATCTGAACGTTTTAGGAAATCTTTTATTTGCTTAGCATTTACTGTAGGACAAGCTTGTAATTGTTCAGGCTGTTTTCTTAGAGAATGGCAGTCATTTTATGATTTCTCATCCCTCTCCCCACCTGAAAATTTTCTTGGGCTACAGTTTAATATTTTGTTTTGTTCTTCAGGATCCCAATTATTCATTCACACACACACACATATATATATATATATATATATATATATATATATATATATATATATATATATATATACATATGTATACATACATACATATGTGTGTGTGTGTGTAATCTTTGCCTGTATTCTCTGTCATCTGCTTTATCCTAGCTATTTTTTTAAATTGATTTTTCTGGTTCTCTTTTGGTTATCTTGATGATTATCTTTTTTTTTTTAGTGCTATTTATTGTTTTGTTGTTGTTTTAAGATGGTTTTTACTGTATAGACCAGGGTGGCTTCAAACTCTTGAGACCCACCTGCTCTGCCTCTCAAATGCTACTTTTTTTTTTTTTTGGTTTTTCGAGACAGGGTTTCTCTGTGTAGTCCTGGCTGTCCTGGAACTCACTCTGTAGACCAGGCTAGTCTTGAACTCACAGAGATCGAACTCAGAAATCTGCCTGCCTCTGCCTCCTGAGTGCTGGGATTAAAGGCGTGCGCCACCACGCCCACCTCAAGTGCTACTTATTAAGTTTTGAGGTGGAGTATGGTTGGTATATTAGATTTTTAAAATTGATTTTGTAGAATTCTTTTTTTTTTTTAAACATTTATTTATTTTATGTTTGTGAGTATACTGTAGCTGTCTTCAGCCACACCAGAAGAGGGTATTAGATGCTATTACAAATGGTTATGAGCCACCATGTGGTTGCTAGGAATTGAACTCAGGACCTCTGGAGGAGCAGTCAGAGTCATCTCTCCAGCCCTGTAGAATTCTTTTACTTTTTCTTTCATCAACTAACCAGTGGCCAAAGAATGATTTACAATAAATGAATTCAAACACTTACTGAATCAAATGCCTCTGATCTTGGGTGGATGACTACTAGTGTTTTGAGTTTTGGCCAGTTTTTATGTGTTTCTGTGAACATGATAGTTAATCTTGTCAGTATATTATACATTTTTATTTTTATGGTTTAATTGGTTCTAGGTCTTGCATGCCTTTTTTTAATTAAGAAAAAGACCTTCTTATGTCTTATGTATACCATTATTAATTATCACTGATAATTCACAGGCTTCTACTAACCAAAAGGAAATATAGAAGAAATAGAAAAATTATTACTTTTGATGTCACCTACTATGATCTTATTTTTTGTTTATAACAGGAAACAAAAGAGGAGAATGGATTGCAGAAAACAAAGACAAAACAGTCGAACAGATCAAAGTGTTTGGCTAAAAGAAAAGTTGCACGTAAGTTTTCATTTTTAATTGAATTGATACAGTGATTTCATTAGGAGAAGAGAATTCTCTAGGGGTATATATGCTTCCTCTTTGTTCTGAATCTTTAAACGTTTGAAAATTTCTTAGAGAGTTACTTTAAGCTTTCCTAGAGGAGGACTGTTGAAATTATAAATGTGATCTTCACAGCTAGGCACCCTTACTATAGCTCTTGGTTCTCTACCCACCTCTTAAACATTGTATTCTATGTGTATGAGTGCTTGCTGGTATGTGCCTGGTACCGAAAGAGTTAGGTCTCCTGGAACTGAAGGTACAAATGTTTTTGAGCTGCTGTGTAATGTTGGGGACATAACCCAGGTGCCCTGTGAGAGTAGCAAGTGCTCTTGACCATTGACTCATTTGTTTAGCCCCCTTTTCTTGCTGTGTAAATCTTAGAAGACAGATTAGATTGCAGTTTTCAGCTGACTTCTGTTCTTCAGTAAAAGGCATGATGGGCAATGATTTACTCTTTTATGCTGACAAAAAAATTTAAGTTTAATGTGGACTGGTCAAAATTGAGGTTAGCTTAGATGAGCAATTCTGCCATGGGTGGTGTTATTACAACTTAATGCAAAGCTGAAATCCACAGAGGCAGGGCTTTGTCAGGACTCAGTGTAAGCCTGTGCCTGTCACTGTCAGAGTTTAAATCATATCTCTAGCCATATAATGATTGGCTCAGATTGGCTCCACTACAGATCTGGATACATTTCCCTGCCTTGAACCACAGCAAGTTCTGTTCTTTGCTTACAGATTTAGGTTTGCAGCAGGCTGGGTGAGATGTAGTATTGATGCTAAAATAATTTTATGAACTTTTAGCTGGAACTGACTTGTTTTTGCCATATGTAGGGAACTATGTTTCAGCTCATAAACAGAAATGGGGTCAGAAGTTTGGGCTTTTGGTTGATCTATCTAAATGTATTGGATAGTTCTTGGCAAGGGCATCCTTAAGTAGTTGCACAGATATATAATTCAGATTACTAATTCCTGGTAAAATTATATCTTTGGGAAACCCATTTGAAAAGGAAAAATCTGAGCCATTTTTCAGTGCTAAAATTTGTTTCTAAAAATAAAAGTGATGACAAAAAATACATTTTCCAAATTAAAGAGCTGAAGACTGGCTTCCATGCGCAATTCTCTGATTCAAGCTTGATGAAAAGGAGCTGATATTGTGTGAGTGAAGAGTTGCAATTAAAAGTCATAGAACTGCAAGGGAATACCTTACTGAGAACATGTAAGACAGCACTGGAAACCCAGGGTTCCAGGCAGATCTCACCTATTGTGGTACAGGCTGGGCTGGGACCAACCATCTTTGTGTCTTGTGTGCTCTATAGATATCTTGGGAATATAATCTGAAATATAAAAACTGTTGTGTATGATCCTGTCTGTGTTTGGAAGTACTTACATTTGTGAGCAGCTACTTTTTTATGAAACTAAGTAAAACTATTATTGGTCCCAATTAAAGGACTTAAAAGGGACTTCTTTGCTGTGTATTACAAGAATCACAGCCTGCAATCTCTTATACCTCTGGACATAAGAAAGAGATGTCAGTTTCAACTCTAAGGAGTTGATGAAAATCAAGTCATTCCTATTTTTAAGTTACAGTTTTTCATTACTGTATTTGGAGTACACTGTATGACAGTTCGACTTCATATGCTGGTATGAAGTCGAACAGTCCTCTGAGGGGGGAGTGAGGATTATTATAGGAAAGACGATTATAGGAAAGAAGTATCTTTAATTTTTTTCAAAAACTATTTTTAATGATCGTAAACACTTTAACCTCCCTTGTAGCCCACCACCCACCAGAGGTAGTGGAAAAGAAAGGATACAGGGGTTGTGGGGTGGAGAAGTAGACCTGTTTAGAAAGGTTCTTTGGAGCAACTCCCATCTATGTTATCTAGAAATTGGCAGTTCACTTTACAGGTTAGGAGGCACTGGCAGTTTGATCCACTTGCAAACACTTTACAGATACACCCCAGTCCAGTTCAGCAGAGTCAGTAGAGTTGGATTAGCAAACAGGAATCAGCAGTGATAGCACTACCTACACAGACAGCAGGCCTCAGCCTCGGCTTGAGTCAGCAATAGGAACCAGCAGGAACACCAGGAGAAGTTCTCAGCTGTGTCTCTCTCAGGGAAGTGAAGATCAGTGAAGACCCGTAAGCATTACACAGCTAGCTGTACCAGCAAGCCAAGCAGTGTCTCCATTACTCCTATTTATACCCTCCAAACATCATGTGTCTTCCACGTGCCTTGCCCCAGTACAAATGGAGCGCAAATATACAGTGTAAGGCAGACCAATACAAAATTGTTGTTAGCAAAGATTCCTTCATCATATGCCCTTTCACATGCTTGCTTTAGTAGAACATCCTCTGTCCTGTGTCTGCTTCAGTGAAACATTCCTTCTTGAGTCTGCCTTAGTCTTTGACCTGTGTCCTCTTCAGGAAAACACTCCTTCATGTGTTTGTCCCAGCAAAACATCATGCAACACAGCTGACTCCAAAGAACCCTTAACTTTCCACTTCAAAGACTCAGAGACAAAAGTTAGAAATCGGGAGGGCTGCAGGTCAATACCACACCAGCCTCGAGTTTCCTTTTCTTAGCCTTTTTATACTTTACAGTGCTGTGGGAAACAAAGTCACAAGCTAGGAGAGACTATGGCTGACGTACACACAGGATATCTGTTCCTACCTGGAGGCCTCCCTGTTCCTTCCACCAAGATTAATAGAACATTCAGTCCCTTGCCTTGAGCCTCAAGTGTATCCCCTCATGTATCAACAGGCCAGGAAATCTGCCAGCAGACCCTGACCTGCCTTGGCTTCCTGACAGGCAGGCTATCACAGAAGCATATGACTTCTGACATTGGAGCACAATCTCTGCCATTGTATAAGCTTGTTATTATACCTTATACCATTGTCCTACTTAGGTTTCTTTTTTTTTTCCCCCTTGTTCCTGTCAACCCCGCTAGCTCTGCTCGACCCTGCTCGCTCCCTCCGGCTCCGCTCTCTATGGCCAGCCCCACTCGCTCCCTGCCGCCCCCCTACGGCCCTGCTTGTTTCAGCCGGCCCCGCTCGCTCCAGTCGGCTCCGCTTGCTCTGGACAGCCTCGCTTGCTCTGGTTGGTCTCTCCAGTCCAAGGATTCATTTCTTATTATTCTTCATAAGTACGCTGTAGCTGACTTCAGACGCACCAGAGGAGGGCATCAGATCTTGTTACGGGTGGTTGTAAGCCACCATGTGGTTGCTGGGATTTGAACTCATCACCTTCGGAAGAGCAGTCGGGTGCTCTAACCTGCTGAGCCATCTCACCAGCCCCCACTACTTAGGTTTCTATTGTTGTGATAAACACCATGACCAAAAGCATCTTTGAAAAAAGAAAGGATTTATTTAGCTTGCACTTTCATATCACAGTCTATCATTGAGGGAAGTTAGATCAGAAGCTCCAGCAGGAACTTAGAAGACATCACTGGAAGCAGGAACTTAGAAGACATCACTGGAAGCAGGAACTTAGAAGACATCACTGGAAGCAGGCTGCGGAGGTGCTGCTTACTGTCTGTCTTCCCATGGCCTGCTCCTCTTGTTGATTACACTGGACTGCCTGTCTAAGACTGGCACCTAGAGTGGGCCAGGCCCTCTCACATCAACCATTAATCAAGACAGTGCCCCATAGATTTGATTATAAGCTAATCTGATGGAGGGAATTACTCAGTGAAGTTCTCTCTTCCAGATAACTCTTGCTTATGTTGACAACAAACACAACCATTTAAAATAAACTGAATTATACATCAAAATAAAATAAAAAACAGAAATGAGAGCTAAGTTGTATATAAGGGAAAGAGTATGAAAAAGCATATACCAAGAAAATAGATAACTTGAACTTCATGGATAAATTCTTAGGCAGACACAAACCAAAACTGACTCAAGAAGTAGAAATTAAAATACAACCAATATAATAAAAAATTGAATTAACAAACAGCTACAACAAAAAGTATCTATAAACAAAAAGACAGGTTTGATAGCTTCATGGGTCATCTTTGTCAAAGAGAGTGAAATAGTAGTTCTTCATAAGTGTTTACAGATATTAGATTATGAGAGAGTACTACCCAACTTATTTCTTAAGTGTGATACCAAGTCCATGGGAGATACCACAAGAAAAATACAGATGAAGACCGGGCGTGGTGGCGCACGCCTTTAATCCCAGCACTCAGGAGGATTTCTGAGTTCAAGGCCAGCCTGGTCTACAGAGTGAGTTCCAGGACAGCCAGGGCTATACAGAGAAACCCTGTCTCGAAAAACCAAAAAAGAAAAAAAAAAAAAAAGAATGTAGATGAAGGTGAAGGGCCCCAAGAGTGTGAGAGCTATCTCAGCCCCTCCCAGGCCAAGCACTTGGCAGAGTGGGCCCTGTGCCTTGACTGGGCAGCACGGCGGAGCTGGCTCTGGAGGTGTGTATGTGAGCAACCCTGAGAGCAGGAGGGCAGAGGAGGAGAGCAGAGTAGCAGAGCAGGAGAGCTGCCCCTGCCTCCCTCCAGTGGTGGGATTGGGTGGCTTAGTTGGAGTGGTGTTGGAGAGCTTGCCCTGGTGGTGTGGATAAGGGAGACCTGGCAGGGTGACCAGCATAGCCACTACACAGACCCATATCCAGGGCTCTGAGTTGATCCACCCTGAAATCTATATCATATGTGAACAGTTGGGACTCACAAAAGGGCCAGCTTATCCAAAGCTTCAGGATCTCCATGACATAAGGCAACAACAGGATAACCGAGAGGAATCCTGGAGGGGATCCAGTATTGATTGTGTTACAGAAGTCAGAGACCTCAAAACAGACCAATGACTCAGTGCAATGGACATTTTCAAGTGAAGATGTGTGGACAGAGGGATATACTGTGGAACACACTATAACACACTACAGCTTCCATGATAAGTTGGTTTCTATGCTTGTTTGTTTGTGTTTTATTTTGGGGGAGAGGTTGCAAGAGGAAAAGGCAGATATGAGGGATGGTGAGATAAGTGAGACTAGGGCGCATGATATAAGTGAAACTCACAGAGTCATTAAGGAGTAAAAACAATGTAAAAATACCATCATTGCTTCACGTAAGTCAGCACTCTACCAACTAAGCTACATCTTTTCTCTTCTTTCATACAAGCATTATATGCCCACAATTGTGGCTGTACAATTGCTAACTTTAGCTTTCTTCATATGTTTTGAAAAATGCATATCTTCATTTTCATTCATTTCAGAGTTTTTTCTCTCTCTTTTTTTTTTTTTTTTTTTTTTTTTTTTTTTTTTTTTTTTTTTTTTTTTTTTTTTTTTTTTTTTTTTTTTTTTTTTAAGTTCCTTTTTGGTTTTGGTTTTTGAGGGTATTTCTGTTACAGAGCTCTGGCTATTCTGGACTTGCTTTGTAGACCAGGTTGGCCTTGAACTCCAAAATACCTGCCTTGCCAGGCGTGGTGGCACACGCCTTTAATCCCAGCACTTGGAAGGCAGAGGCAGGCGGATCTCTGAGTTCGAGGCCAGCCTGGTCTACAAAGTGAGTTCCAGGACAGCCAAGGCTACACAGAGAAACCCTGTCTCGAAAAACCAAAAAAAAAAAAACAAAAAAAACACAAAAAAACCCAAAAAAAAACCCCTGCCTGCCTCTGCATCTGCTTCTCAAGTGCTGGGACATTAAAGGCATGAGCTGTCAAGCCTGGCCAATCTCAGAATTTCTTAATAGTTCTCTAATGTTCTTTGTTTATTTATGGAATCCTGAGTGTGTTCAGAGATCTAGTGTCCAATGTCTTATTTCTGGAGGAAATACTAAAAATTAGTATTTTTTTGTTACTACTTTTTCACATTTTTACTTCAGATTTTAGATCTTATTAAAGGTTTTCCTTTGGTATCTAGTAGATTGTCTTGATTTCTTAGATTTAAAAGTAGGATATTTAAGATCTGATTTGAAACATAATATATCTATGGGGGCACCTGTGTATGTATGCCTCTTTCACTGTCTGCCCTTATGTGTGTATGGGAGCAAATAGACCATCAACTTAACATGTTAAGATAATCTTTGGAGATAAATTTTATTGCAGCATTTTAAACTTAAATTTATTTTTGACAATTCCACTCATGTATATGATGCAATCTGATCATATTCACTCCTACCTCTCTTATCCCTGACCCTCATCAATTCTGCTTCCTCTATAAATTCCTCTCCTGCTTCCATGACTTTTGCATTTTATTTTGTTGTGACTATATTCTGTTCTCTAGAGGAACAGAACTGATAGAATGAATATGTGTGTGTGTGTGTGTGTGTGTGTGTGTGTGTGTGTGTGTGTACACATGTATAGGATTTAGTAGATTGGCTTATGGCTGTGGTTCAACTAGTCTTAACAGTATCTCCAATAGAAAGTCTAAGAATCTAATTGCTGTTCAGTCTGTGAGTCTGGATGTCTCATCTAATCTTTAGTACATATCAGAATCCCAAAGAAGGCTCTAATACCTGCCTCAGCAGCAGGTTATAGCTTGGCTGTGAGAAAAGCAGGCAGAAGACAAAAGCTCCTTTTTTCCATGTCTTTTATGTAGGCTGCCATGAGAGGGCGTGGCCCAGATTCAGGCAGGGTCTTCTGACCCCAAATGATCTGGATTTAAGATGAGTCTTCCTACTGCAAATGATCTAATTAACTAAAAATCACTCATAGCTATTCCGAGCTGTTTGGGTTTTTAATTAATTCCAGATGTAGTCAGGTTGACAATGAAGAATAACCATCACAGAGATATATTGATTTTTTTTCTTTTTTCTTTTTTCTTTTTTCGAGACAGGGTTTCTCAGTATAGCCCTGGCTGTCCTAGAATTCACTTTGTAGACCAGGCTGGCCTCGAACTCAGAAATCCGCCTGCCTCTGCCTCCCAAGTGCTGGGATTAAAGGCGTGCGCCACCACGCCCGGCTGCTACTAATGATCTTGACAACACCTTACCTTATGTGACTTTCCTTATTAGAGTACAAATCATACTATATGGTTTATAGTATTACCAATTGACAGTTTAATGACTCTGTTTTTTTGCCTTCATGCTAATTTGCTGTTTGTGGTATTCTCCCCTTCTTTACACTCTTTCAGAGATGTCAGAAGAAGAACAATTTGCTTTGGCTCTCAAGATGAGTGAGCAGGAAGCTAGGGAGGTGAACAACCAGGAGGAGGAAGAGGAGGAACTCTTGCGGAAAGCCATTGCAGAAAGCCTGAATGTAAATATGCTGTGTTGGAAGTTTGTGGGGTTTATTAATAATGTTCTCAGTTACTTAGTGGTTGATGTAGTTGTATGAGAAATTGAGCTTAGGGTTTCCAGTTAATAAAAATATCTCAGTACTTTTTTTTTTTTTAAGCCCATGTTGCTGATTAATCTGGGTAGAATGCTTTTGTTGCTATATGCGTTTGATTCTGCTTCACAGATTTTTCGTCAGTGGCTTAAAAGAATCATAGAGCTTCTGAAGGGTTGTAGAATACCAAAAATTCCAAAAGCTTCGGGGTCAGAGGTTCACCCACCTCATTTGTGGGGCCAGCAAAGAAAATGAGAAAGAACGGGCAGTTTAAAAATAATCAAATAGCTAGATGGTGGTTATAATGCCTTTAATCCCAGGCAGGGCTCAGAAGGCAGTTGCATCTCTGAGTTTGAGGCTAGCCTGGTCTAAGAGCAAGTTCCAAAGCAGCCAGGGCTACACAGAGAAGCCCTGTCTCAAAAACCAAAACAACAACAAACAAAAACAGAAAAAATCATATTAAATTATGACGTGAATATACTTAATAGAAATTAAACAATATAAGGATACTTGTCAGTGGCAGATTCTGAGCAGTCCTTGATTCTCTTTGCTTGTTAGCTTGTTTGTTTGAGCCTCCTAGAATTGAAAGGGCTGGCTTTCAACTTGGAAGTTCAAGTAGTCCCCCACTTCAGCCTTCTGAAAAGTTTAGGACTAGAGGCATATATCACCATGTGAATATATATCTCTAATCGAACCATTCTATATACTATATACCCTCCATATTAGGAAGAGTATAGTAAATATATATAGGTATTCACTTTACAGTGGGGAATCCATTTGAATCGAGCAGCTATATCTGAAGAGGAGAAACTCCTAGGGACAGTGGCCTCCTATTTTTGTCCTTCCTGTGACTCTTCATACACAGCTATTTTAATAATAAACCTGGTCTGGGACGGGGTCACTTGTTTCAGAGTTGCTGGTCTTCTGCTGCTTCTGCTACCAGATCTCGACCTCTGGCTACTGGACCATCTTCACATTCCCATCAAGAGAACACCAAAGATTCTGGGACCACTGAAGGCATGTCTTCCTGTTCTGACTCCTACTCATCAAGTATAACTATATCACTTCTGCTGAGAGTAGAGATAGAGATGCCCCAAATCCTTGTTATGATATTGAAGAAGTCCAAACAGAAATAGTTGAAATTTCATTAATATTCAACAAACATACTTTTATTTCCAAAGAAAAAACACTCTTTGGCTAAAGCCAAAGAATGGCTTTTCATAGCCACATTTTGTAATTCTTGATAAGTGATAGCTTACCAAGCTGTCTTCATTAAAAAACAAATTTGTCTTTAGCCCTACTTTTTCTCAAATACCTACAGGCATATGGCAGCTGGTACCTCCATCACTGTGTAAAGGCTCACATGTCAGTCAGGGAAACGAGGCTGAGCAAAGAAAGGAGCCCTGGGACCACAATGAAAACACTGAAGAGGAGCCAGTCTCTGGCAGCTCAGGAAGCCGGGACCAGTCAAGCCAGCCAGTGTTTGAAAATGAGAACGTTAAATGTTTTGACAGATGTACTGGCCACTTGGCTGAGCACACACAGTGTGGGAAGCCACAGGAAAGTACTGGGAGTGGTTATGCTTTTTCCAAAGCTGTCCAGGGTAGGGGGGACACGTCTAGGCAATGCCTTCCTATCCCAGCAGACACAAAAGGTCTCCAGGACACTGGGGGTACTGTGCACTACTACTGGGGTATTCCATTCTGCCCTGCTGGAGTAGATCCCAATCAATACACCAATGTCATTCTCTGCCAGTTGGAGGTTTATCAGAAGAGCCTGAAAATGGCTCAGAGACAGCTTGTTAAAAAAAGAGGGTTTGGGGAGCCAGTGTTACCTAGACCTCCTTTTCTGATCCAGAATGAATGTGGCCAAGAAGATGAGACTAGTGACAAAAATGAAGGCATCTCAGAAGATATGGGAGATGAAGCCAAAGAGGAAAGGCAGGAATCTAGGGCAGCTGTCTGGCACTCAGAGACCAAGGATTTTCAAAAAAGTCCAATTAAAAGCTTGAAACAGAAACTTTTGTTGGAGGAAGAACCAACAACCAGTCGTGGTCAGGTAAGGGTCAGTGGTGTTGTAATTAAGGATCATTTATTTACAGATAAAATAAGAATTAACTATTTTTTTGTGGTCTTTCCCTCTGTCTGCTTATTAAAATAATATATGCTCACTATATAAAATAAGAAAAGTTAAAAAAAAGAGAAAAGAACCTTGGTATGGTATAATCAATCCTAGAACTCAGGAGGGTGTAGCAGTCTGGCCAGCCTAGGCTACATTGTAAGACCTTGTCTAAAAAATATATTAATTACAATAGTTTTCTGCTATCTAACCACCAAAAGGCAGTCACCATCATTTCTATACATATAAAACACATTTTTATTTTTATTTTCAGTTTTAAGCAAAATGGAGACTCTTCTGCACAAACTTTGTTCATTTCTTTTACTTTATAATTTACCAGAAATCTTTCTCCACTTATCCGATATACATCAACACATTATTCCATCTTGTTAGTGTATACCATATTTTCATTTCCAAACTTTTTATTTTTAAAATGTTTTTCTATAGATGATGTTTTAAAATATTCAGGGAAATGCAAATTAAGAATATATATTTGTCTTTCAGCTACACCTTCTAGCCAGACATTTCCCCTCTCTGGATTCAATCCATGCTACTAATTTTTAGTGTATCCTTCCATGATATTTTATGTACTATAAAATATATATATTCTTTTTTTCAATTTTTTTGACAAGTGTCAATGTGAAAAGCACAGCTCTCATCTCAGAAGGCATAAGAATTAATTTATTCTGCAGCGAAATATGAATTTCTATAAGATGGGAACACAGATTTAGGTTACCCCAAATTACATGTTCCAGCAAGGTATCAGTTTAGGAAGGTTTTATAGTAACTGAACAAAGAAAGCTATAGATAAAAACACTTTTCAAGGGGGCTGGAGAGATGGCTCAGCGGGTAAGAGCTCTTGCTGCTTTTCCAGAGGACCTGGGTGTGATTCCCATTTCACAGCTGTCTGTGACTCTTGCTTCATCCCGGTGATTGAATGCTTCTGTTTTCTGAGGATACCAGCACTCCATATGCAATATATCCTCATGTAGACACACACTTTTACACAATTAAAAGTAATAAAAATATATTTAAAAGGAAAACATTTTTCAAATAATGTTGGTGGGAACATCAGGTAGATTGCAGTGAAAATGAGGGAATCTCTGTATAGGCCTCAGATACTAACTGATGACGTTCTTAGCTTTTGGGTTGGTGGGAGCTAGGGGACTGCTCATATGTTCCATTACCTGATAGTCAAAAGAATGTTTATTCATACACACAGGTGATCAATAAATGGCTCCTTGGGGGCTAAGAAAATTTGGTTCCAGAAATGTAACCTTATAGTCTTTCAACAGTCATTGAGGTTCTAATCAGTTAAACAGCCTTGTAGAGTGCTCAGTGTAGATGTAGCTTTTTTTTCTGGGAACTTCAGTTCCTATAGGTTCTCATGTAGCCCAGGCTTGCCTCAGACTTGTGTAGCAAGGATGATCTTGAACTTGTGATCCTCTTGCTGCTGCCTGCAGAGTGTTGGGGTTACAGGCAAGTATTTTTATCCTGTGCTTTATATAGTGCAGGGAATGGCATCCAAGACTTCTTGCATGCTAGATAAGCACTGCCCACTGAGATATGTCTGTAGCTCTCTGCCTTTCAGTTACACAAATGATAGTTTACTGTATAAATTCTTTTGTTCTTTTTTATTTAGTAATTCTAAGATCATTTTATAACAATATTCAGTTTAATACACACACACACACACACACACACACACACACACACATACACACACACCATGCTTTATTTGGAGATATGGGATATACTGCTATTGGATAGACCATAACTTATTCAGTAGCTGGCTGGTGAGCATGTAAGTTGTCTCTCATATTTTTCTATCCCAAATAGTCCTATATTAGTACCTTGGACAGAGGACATTTCATCTACATGGGAGATAATCGTGGGATAATTTCTTATAGATACAAGGATGGATCAGAGACTGCTTACATTACAGTTTTGTTAACTATTACTAAATTGCCATGTATAGAAAATCAGACATTTGCATTCCCATCAGAGGTATATGAATGCTAGCCCCTCAAACCTGCACCAGCATGATATATTCAGACTGAATGATATTTCCTGATATAGAGATGAAAAAAATCTCTAAATAGTGTTTTAGTCTTCCTTCCTTCCTTCCTTCCTTCCTTCCTTCCTTCCTTCCTTCCTTCCTTCCTTCTTCCCTCCCTCCCTCCCTCCCTCCCTCCCTCTCTCCCTCCCTCCTTCCCTCCTTCCTCTCTCCCCTTCTCTTCTCTCTTCTCTTCTCTCTCTCTCTCTCTCTCTCTCTCTCTCTCTCTCCTCCCTTGTGTGTGTATGTCCTGTGTGCACAAATGTCATAGTGTGCAAGGTCAGAGGATAACTTGCAGGGGTCAGCTAGCTACCTTCCTCCACCATGTCAATCCTAACGGAAATAATCTATGATATAAATTAAGACAGTTTCCCAGTTTAGTCTTTCTTATCATGGTATATTTCTAATTTTGCTTCTGGTGACTTTTTCTAATGAACCCAGTCTCCTTTTTGGGACATTTAAATTACTGTCTTAGTCTATTTCTAATATGGCTAGATAGTATTATGTATGGACATTGTGTATCTTGTTTCTTTACCTTTCTTTAAACTACTTAAAAATAGGAATTGTTATTTCCCATTTTATAGATGTAAACATTGATACTAAAAGGGGTTTGGTTTGCAGCCCCATAAGATGAACAACAGTATGAACTAATCACTACCCCCAGGGCTCCCAGGGACTAAACCACCAACCAAAGAGTACACATGGTGGACTCATGGCTCCAGCTGCATATGTAGCAGAGGATGGCCTTGTTGGACATCAATGGGAGGAGAGACCCTTGGTCCTGTGAAGGCTCGATGCTGCAGTATAGGGGAAAGCCAGGGCCAGGAAGCAGGAGTGGGTAGGTTGGTGAGCAGGGGGGAGGGGAAGGGGAAGGGGACTTTTGCAGGGGAAACCAGGAAAGGGGATAACATTTGAAATGTAAATAAAGAAAAGATCTAATAAAAAAATAAAAAAAAAACACAAAACCCTGATACTAAATGGCTTACTAAAGACACAAAATTACTAAAATACAAAAGTCAGAACTATACTTTAGGAACTATCACTTCATAAATCCTTATTGTAAGGAAAACCAAACAAATACAGTAACAAGAGAAACTAAAAAATTCAAGGTCTAGTAACAGAAATAGTAATAAAAACTTTAGTAATAAAACAGAATACTCTAAAAATTATACTTAATAATGGGTTTGTAATTATATGATGCTTTATAGTATATAGAAGGAAGTTAGGGATGGTTGTGAGCTGCCACGTCGGTGGAGAGCTGAATCAGTCTGCAAGAGCAGCAAGTGTTCTTAATTTTGAGCCATCTTTTCAGCCCCATCTTTATGTAGTTGTAAGGATAAAAGTGAGTTTATATAAAATGTCTAATGCAGTGCTTTTGTGGGTTTTTTTTGTGTGTGTGTGTTTGTGTGTGTGTCTACACACATAATATGCATGCGTGTTAGAGATTGGAGGCCACAGGTTGACATTGTCTTTGTTACTTTTCATTTTACTTAAAAAAAGAGCAACATACTTTTTTTTTTTTTTTTTTTTTTTTTTTGGTTTTTCGAGACAGGGTTTCTCTGTATAGCCCTGGCTATCCTGGAACTCACTCTGTAGACCAGGCTGGCCTCGAACTCAGAAATCCGCCTGCCTCTGCCTCCCGAGTGCTGGGATTAAAGGCGTGCGCCACCACGCCCGGCTACACTTTTTTTTTTTAACACAAAATGATTTTATTTTTGTCACTGGCGACAAACATGTATCACTGGTTTCTTAAATATTATTAAAATAATGTACTCATTAAAAATATGTTTACATCTAAAAATGTGACACAATAAGGAAGTTCTCTATAAACATAATCTTTCCTAAATATATTTTCCTAGTTTGTTTCACACATAACTTAATCTACAAAATCATAAAGAAAACTACCAACCAACTCTGTGGTCTAGAAATACATACAAACTGTGAAGTCTGAGAAAGTACTTTCTGATTTTAAAAATAATATACAATATATGCATATCACTAATCAAATGATTCTTACAAGTTCTTACTGTCTCCTAACTTGGAAGAGATGCCTGTAATAGACCTTTCAATTTATTTAGTAAAGATGCCATACATTTAAAAAGTCAAAACAACCACAAGCCAAGATTTTGTCTGTTGAGCTCAGGTCTCACTGTGTTGCCTATGCAGCCTAAGCCAGCCTGCGATTCCCCATTCTTCTGCCTCAGCCTTCTGAGAGAAGGGACTACTGATCAGCAGACGAGAGCAACACAATTTTAAAGACATTTATGTATGTATTGGGGGTGGTGAAGAGGTTGTAACAACACATGAGTGAAGTCAGAAGACAGCTTGTGGGAATCAGTTCTGTCAGTTGCTTGACTTGGGGTTTCCTAAGTCAACAAAAATCTGTTACGTGGACGCTAGGTGTCAGTGTTTCCTGTTTTTTTTCTTGTTTTGTATTTTTTTTTTTTTTAAGAAAAAAATTCATTACTTAATTTAAAGAGTTGGGTGCATTATTTATTGTTGCTGTATTTTAATGCAAGGGTTTTTAGAAATCTATATTTGTGTGTGTGTGTGTGTGTGTGTGTGTGTGTGTGTGTGTGTGTGTGTTTAGGTCAGAGTGTAACCTATGGGGGATTATTTCTCTCCTTTTGCTACATAAGGCCCAGGGATGGAACTTGGGTTATCAGGCTTGGTAGCAAGTGTCTTTTCCCCTGAGCCATCTTGCTGTCCCATTGCTGCTATACAACTTTTCTTTTGATTATAGATTCAGTTTTCCTCCTTTTTACCTTCTCCTTTCTTTCCCCCTTCTTTTATATTTCATCATTTATTAGAATCACAGAGGGATGACAGACTTGTTTAGGGTATGAATAACATGTTAAACCTTGAAAACGTTACTGAGTAATCAAAGAAGCTTTTCCTGGAAGAAGCTTCATAGCCGGGGTACTTCCTTAGGAAGCCCACTTAGATAGCATTACTTGCTTTCTTCATGGAACTCACTATGTAGACTCAGACTAGCCTTGAACTCACAGAAATCTGCTTGCCTCTACCTCCCAAGTGCTGGCATTAATGTACCATTATGTCTGGGTTATTATTTTGTTTTGAGACAGGGCCCCTTATATAGCTCTGGCTACCCAGGAGCTTGATAATGTAGACAAGGTTAACCTTGAGCTCCCAGGTGCTAGGATAAAAGGCACGGGCTACTATGGCCAGCCTTTGTTTTATTATTAACTGCTAAGTGATAATTTGGAATTCTTTATTTTTATTTTTATTTTTATTTTATTTATTTATTTTTTTCCTTGTTCCGGTCAACCCTGCTCGTTCTGGTCTTGCCCTGCTTGCTCCAGCTGGCCCCATTCCGCTGTAGCTGACTTCAGACGCACCAGGGGAGGGCGTCAGATCTCATTGCGGGTGGTTGTAAGCCACCATGTGGTTGCTGGGATTTGAACTCATCACCTTCGGAAGAGCAGTCGGGTGCTCTTACCCGCTGAGCCATCTCACCAGCCCTTATTTTTTTATTTTTAGAGAAAGAAACTTGGGCTGAGGAGAACAGTCAGTTGGAACTGATTGCCATGCAAGCATGAGGAGATCTAAATTCCATCCCTAGAACCTGTGTAAAATAGGCTGGGTACCATGGGGCTAAGCATCCAGCTTAGTCAGTGAGGTCAATGAGAGAGGCTGTTTTAAAAAAAAAGATGCTTGTCACCACCAAGAAAGAGGACCTGAATTTGATCCTCAGAACCCACATGGTGGAAAGTGAGAACTGACTCTTGCAACTTGTCCTTTGCCTTCCACATGTGCCCCAGTGAAATGTGCATCCTTCCCCAAAGAGAGATGAATGTAAAACAAAACAAAAAGACAGCATCACCCAAGGTGGGTGTGGTTTAGTGTGGTGGTGTGTGCCTTTAATCCCAGAGGAGGAGCACTGTGAGGTGGACACCAGCCTGTTCTTCATAGAGTGAGAGTTCCAGGACAGCCAGGGCTACACAGAGAAACCCTGTCTCAAAAAAAAAAAAAAGAGAGAGAGACTGTTATAAACAAAAAATATGCAAAGGCGGCTAGAGCTTCTGAGGAAGACCATTCAGGGTTGGCCTCTGGCTTCCATATAAACATGCACTAAATAAGTAACAAGGAAAACATAAGTTCTCCTGTGTATTCAGGATGTTTCCTGTGTCTTTCCAGTCTTCCCAAGGTCTGTTTGTTGAAGAGACTTGTGAAGAAGGTCTGAAGAGTTCTGAAGGAGACAACTCTATGCCCACCAAGCAAAGGTGAGGGTGTGCTGTGTGGTCTCAGGTCTCTTTCTACAGTATGGGGGTAAGGAAGAAGACTATGTACATGGAAAACTGGCCAGGGAACTCTTCTCTCCTTTATGTGCCGAGATTGGAAATCATTTTTAGCTGTAAGTTTGCAAATGTCTATCTCAGAAGCCAGGGAGAGGTTTTCTTACCCATGCTAGTCATCTCAGCATAAATCTCAGAGTTTATTACTTGCTGTTCTCTATCTTCGCTTCCTAGACTGCTTCTTTATGGCTTGTCCTCCTTTCTTTGTTGTTTTTTTTTCTGGTTATGTTACTTTTTTCTTTCAGATTAGCATACAGAACAATACGTTTCATGTCATCTCCGTATATTTGTTCCATTGTTCTCATTCACTTGCCTCCCTCATGGTTCACTGTCCTCACAGTGTCCCCTCTCCTGTCCAGGTATTTCCACTTTCTTCTAGTTAGTTCATAATTCTCTCTATTTCCTTTTCTCTTCCTCTTTTTTTGTTTTTTTTTTTTTTCCGAGACAGGGTTTCTCTGTATAGCCCTGGCTGTCCTGGAACTCACTCTGTAGACCAGGCTGGCCTTGAACTCAGAAATCCGCCTGCCTCTGCCTCCCGAGTGCTGGGATTAAAGGCGTGCGCCACCACGCCCGGCTTGAATAGTTTATTCTTTTAGTGTTCATAGCAGCTGTGTCTTTTGTCCTATGGATTGTTTTTTGAGACAGGGTCTTATTTCACCAAGTATCTCTGGCCCTCCTGAAACTCACTGTAGAGCAGGCTGGCTTCATATTCATAGAGATTCACTTGCCTCTGCCTCCTTAGTGCTGGGACTAAAGGTTTAGCCCACCTTGTCTGGTTATTCCAGAATTCTTAGATGCTGTGGAAATGCTCATTTATTTTTTTCCTCACTAGTAATTGAATGTAGTAGTATTTGACTCACTTTATCCTTCGTCCTGGATACTCTTTCTTCTGCTTAGTCAAGTCTATTCTGCTTAGTCAAGTCTATTGGCGATGCTCTCCACTTGACTTAAAATAGTAGTGATTTTGTTGTATGGATGTCTGCCTGTGAGCCTCTGAAACTGTGATGGTCTCCAGCTATGTGGATGCTGGAACTCAACCCAGTGCTCTGAAGGAGCAGGAAGTGCTCCGAACTCCCCAGCTGTCTCCCCAGCACCTCTACTTGGATTTTTGTCCATTAAACTTTTCAATTCCTTCCTTCCTTTTTCCCTTTCTTTCTAATCTTCTTCCTTCCCTCACTTTTCTTCCTTTCCCTTTCTCCTTTGCTTCTTATTTTTTCCTTTTCTCCCTCTCTCCCTTTCAAAAAAAAAAAAATCTCAATTTCCTTTCTGAATTTTTCTTCTATGTTTGTATGCCATGTTAGATCCTAAGTCATTTTTACCAGAAAATATTTGAAAGCTTCATGCACATTTTACTTATCTTGGTGTTTTTAAGTTCCATAGTTGAGGACTATGGTCTCTGAGAGGAGTTGTGCTGTCCTGACTGTATATTTCTTGCATTTCATTGTTGGGACTTATGTATGCGTTGGTCTGGCGAGCTCTTCGGGATTGTGGAGATGGATCTTCTTACTTAGCAGGCTAGTCTTGAAAGTGCGCTCTCTGGAGGAAACACACTGCTATAGCAGCAAGAATATCAAACTGTATCAGATATAGAAATGCACAAAATCAATTACAGCTCATTAATATATAGTCACCAATAACCACATAACTGAAAGTACTATTCTGCTGTAGAATGTGATATGAAGTTAAACATTCTTTAAAGAAGGTGTGGAAATAACAAATGAGTGAGAGAAAAGGAGACTGGAGAAGTGGAGGAAAGTGGGGAGCAAAGTTAAATAGATGAAAAGAAGAAGAAATGAAGAAGGGGCTGGAGAGATGGCTCAGCAGTTAAGAGCCCTGACTGCTGTTCCAGAGGTCCTGAGTTCATTCCCAGCAACCACATGGTGGCTCACAACTATCTGTAATGGGCACTCGATGCCCTCTTCTGGTGTGTCTGAAGACAGTGGCACTGTACTCATATACATAAAATGAATAAATTAAAAAAAGACATGAACTAGAAAAAAATTGGGGGGAAGGAGAGAGAGACAAGAGCAGGAGAGTAAGAGAGCATCACTAAATAGAAAAGTTCAAAAGCAAAATTTAATAAATGTAGGATGGGGAATAAAAGCATAAAAATATAAGAGCATTAAAAAGTCAGTAAGATAAACTCAAGACATAAAGAGGGGGAAAGAAGGAATCATTGGGGAAAAGAGTGAAAACAAAAGCTGGTGCAGATCTTTAATCCTAGCTCTTCCCAGGAGGACAGCCTGAGTTCACTTTAGGGCTGCACAATGAGATCTTGTCTTAAGAAAAGAAACTAGCCGGGCGTGGTGGCACACGCCTTTAATCCCAGCACTGGGAAGGCAGAGGCAGGGGATTTCTGAGTTCCAGACCAGCCTGGTCTACAAAGTGAGTTCCAGGACAGCCAGGGCTACACAGAGAAACCCTGTCTCAAAAAAACCAAAAAAAAAAGAAACTAGGGAAAAGTTTTTCCCTAAATAAAAAAAAGACGGGTAAACAAAATTAGATAAATGTTTGAAGAGAAATAACAAGTAAAAACATTTAAAAATATTTACAATACCTTCTACCCACTCCCCCCCCACCTCCAAAAAAAAAAAAAAAAAAAAGGAAAAAAAATTATTAGGGTGACAGAGACAGAAGGATTTTGGTAAGTTTGAGTCCAGCCTGGTCTACATAGTGAGTTTTAGCGCATCTAGGCCTACATAGAGAGACTCTATCTCAAAAAGCAAAATAAAACAAGAAAAATCCTGGATAATAGGGCTGAAGGTACTTATTCCCCAAGCTTGAAGCCTGAATCTGCTCCCCAGATGATGTGGTGGAAGGAGAGTACTAACTTGAAAAAAATTGTCCTCTAATCTCCATGCCTGTGCCATGTACACATGTACACAAGTAATACAAATGAGAAATTTAAAGTCCCTTTAAACATGTAGGGGAGAAAAGTCACACCTAAACACAAAACAACATATAAATACAGAGAAAGAGAAAAGATGAGCCGTTGCAGCAGCTTCTTTCTGGATCCTTGAATAACGCTGTGGAGTCAGCAGGAGGGTTGGTTGGACTGTGAACTCGTGATGTGTCTTTCCTTTGGTTTATGTTGTTACAGAGTCTTTATTGCTATCTTCCAGAGTGCTCTTCACAACTATTTTCTTTCTTTGCATGTCAGGGTTTCTTAGATACACTTAGCTTTGCATTCTGTGGGCTGGACACAGTTTCTCATCCTCTTTAGCCTGCCTATATTGTATCTTCTTGAGTGGCTGTTTATCTAAGGAGTGCCTCCCAAGTGGGTTGGAAGTGTGGAAGTCACATCTGCACTGAGATTCGAATAGGCAAAAGACCTGCCTTGGTATTTTCAAAGCCTCCTATATATTAATCACCCTACTGGAGAGATGCTTTTTTGTCTATCATTACACCCCAGGAACTTCAGAGTTCTTGGGCTTAACAGTAATGAATTTTTAGGTAGGTTATTGTAAAGTTTGATCTGCTTACTGGCCTAAGGCTCAGAGCTATTAAACTCCAGCATAGCTCTTGTTGATGAGATCTGTTCCTGATCACTGAACATGGATGGGTTGTCTTTCCTTAAACATGATACAATCTAAGGCAGTCTCATGTTGCCTGTACCCTTTGGCCAGAGTCCAACACTGCTGCTGTCCACAACTGCTTTTAAGAGGCTTCCCTGACTAAAAGTTTATGGCAGGTCAAATTGAGGCTTCCTATCTTGTAGATGTTCCATATCTCAGACCCCCAGTGTAGTTCAGTCTTTTGTTTTTTAAAATTTTTATTTGTTTTTACGTGTATGGGTGTTGTAGCTGCATGTAAATTTGTGTCTGGTATCCTTGGATGTCAGAAGAACTCATCAGATTCCAGACATTTTCAGTTGCCATGTGGGTGCTGAGGATTGAAACAGGTTCTTAGGAGGAACATCAGTGCTCTGAACCACTGAGCCACTTCTCCAGACTCAGCTTTTAACAATAGATTCCCCTGACCCCCAAAATGGTGCCGGGCCACTGCATTCTAAGCCATATGGTATAACACAAGTGAGATTTGTCTCTACTATAGATCTGTCTACTGGAATAATCACTGCCTCATGGAAATCTGAAACTGGATTTGAGGCTTGTAAGGACTGGGACTTATCCTAGGGGTAGACCTGCCTTGCTTTTATCTGGCTTGCATTTTGAAGTGGCTGCTGAGTTTCTTCTGTGGGCGAAGGACCTGTGTAGCTAATGTGCTCAGCTTGATGTGCACATGGTTCCTTTGTTCTTGCTCTTCTCTAGTATCCTTTCACTTGCCTGTTAGATTTTCAAAGCTTTTCCCTCTGTCTTTTTTGGCAGTCTGATTTTTCTATTCTGATGGTCTCCTTTACTGGCTTCCATGAGACAGCCATATTACTGGTCTGCTTATGCACTTACTATACAATTACTATGTGCATTTCCAAATCTTTCTTTTTTTTAAATGATTTATTTATTTTTATTTTATATACATTGGTGTTTGCTTGTATATATATCTGTGTGAGGACATCAGATCCCCACAAGCTGGTACTACAGATAGTTGTGAGCTGCCATGTGATTACTGGAAATTGAACTCAGGTCCTTTTAAAGAGCAACCAATGCTCGTAACTGCTGAGCTATCTTTCCAGCCCTGTAAATCTTACTTGTGTACTATTCAGGCCACACAAATTCTGTACCGCCTTTACTCAGTACTCTGCCATTGTGTCTGGTTAGTGTCTTATCTGATACTATATTTGCATACTTCTTTCATTTTTTAAAAAGATTTATTTATTATATATAAGTACACTGTAGCTGTCTTCAGACACCCCAGAAGAGGACATCAGATCTCATAGCCACCATGTGGTTGCTGGGATTTGAACTCAGGACTTTCAGAAGACCAGTCAGTGCTCTTAACTGCTGAGCCATCTCTCCAACCTACTTTTTTCATTCTTGATTAGTTGATGGAGTTTTATCTTCCAAATCATTCTTCTTTAATAATAGAGAATGGCTAATTGGTTATTAACTGGGTCAGGTTTCTAGCCACTTTCCCCCTTTGTCTGATAGTTAAGTTTGGAGGATTTCTCAAGAGCTGATCTTTGTATCGAGTGTCTGTCATCTCTCATATGGAGTTTAAGGCCCAGTTACCATTCCTGGATTTCGGTAGTAGTCTTTATTAAGCTTTTGATGGATAGTATTTGGTATCTGTCCCTATGCTAAGGAATATGATGATAGTTTGATTCTTTTGCTGTTAGGATACTTTTGGAAATGTTCTAAACTGGAGTTGGTCTTGTGCTCTCTGTAGGCCTCTCTGTTTTATTGTGGCGAGCCTGTGCAGAGCAGATGTAGGTTTTAATAAATGATTACACACTTTGTCACCAGGAGAGAATTGAAATCACATACAATGTGGTTTGACTTCAAATTGATTAGCCCATTTTATAACTGTCAGCAAATTGTCTTGTGATAGACTTTTTGAATAGAGCCCTAATGTTACATGCAGCGTAAACTGTGTCTAGCTTGGGTTTATAACAAATGTTCTGAAATGTTTTATTTAGAGGGAGGAATCACTTGTGGCTTCCTGTCATGGTTTAGTTATTTATGATGCGTCTCAGTGGTGGCTAGTCTCTCTTCTCTGTGGCTCTTGGTTGATATGAGGATTTGTGTTTTTAAGTGTCTTCTTGCATACTTGATCAAACTAATTGTAAAACTCTGTGAAGCATGAGGGGGCTAGTTCAGATTCTCAGATCTCTCAGCCATGTGTTCTGGTGTCAGGCAGAGATCACACTCCATGAAAAAACAGGCAAGAAAAACCAGAAGGTTGGATAAGGAAGTCATTCATAATTAAGGTTTTCCCAGAAGAGATACTCAACTTGTGTGGGCAGATTTTTGCTGTAGGATAGTTTGGGATTTTATTTTATTTTTGTTGCTTGGAAAGCTGTATCTCAGGATAAAGAGAAACTTTAACTGTAAGCTGAGGAGAAAGTACTGTGCTGTCAGGAGACTCTCCATGCTTTCTGCGTTTATGTGTCTCCTCTCTTCACAAGGCTGTAACTGGTAGCCAGTCTGCAAAACATCTTTGACAGTTTTATACTGTAGTGTAATTTTGGTCTTCTCTGATAGTTACTTCTCTGAAGTTATTCCTTACCCGTTTTGTTGTGAAGACAACAAAAGTGAGCTTCGTTTCATTTATGCATCTCATTGAACCCAGAGTAGAAAGCATGCTTATTTTCCCTCTGCCTGGCTCCGTGCACTATGGGTGCTTTGCTTTCTGGCTGTGACACTGTACAGAACATACCAGTTTACTTGCATATATTTAAAGGACCGTTGCTTGTGGCTCTGCTTTATTCTATGAGGAGTTTACTTGTCGTTTGATTCTGTTTCAGCATTGCAGCTTTGACCAGTAAGAGAAGTTTAGTTCTTATGCCGGAAAGTTCTGCAGAAGAAATCACTGTTTGCCCTGGTGAGTGCCCCAGGGCTTGACTGAATTCTGATATTACTCATCTACCTTTTTATTCCTGTTAAGTTTCTGACTATTGAAACTATTCTGAGAAGAGTTATTTATGATTTATGTGTGTATGTGTTTATCACTACATTCACGCTCATACACTTGTTTCTAGTGGACACAGGTTCTGATTATCAACCTTATTTTCTGCTTAGGAGTGACTTGGTTTTGAAATGAATATGACTCTTCGCTTGCTTGTCTACTGTGTGATCTGAAGATGTAACAAAAAGTAATGAATAATCCTCTCTTACCAGCGAGGCAGAGCCCAGGGGACTCGTGACATGTCTGTGTATTTTCAGAACGTTGGGCTGTTCTCAGGTCACCTTCATTCTTAAACATTGCCCTTGGGGCTGGCGAGATGGCTCAGCGGGTAAGAGCACCGGACTGCTCTTCCGAAGGTGATAAGTTCAAATCCCAGCATCCACATGGTGGCTCACAACCATCCGTAACGAGATCTGGCGCCCTCTTCTGGAGTGTCTGAGGACAGCTACAGTGTACTTACATATAATAAATAAAATAAATCTTTAAAAAAAAAAAACATTGCCCTTTAATAGTCAGTTTTGATATGAGTTATTATGAGTTTGGGAACTGAATTTTTGTGCAGTTCTGTGACTGGGATAGTTTTAATCATAGACAAGACCTGGTTAAATGCTTTAGTTTGTAATTATAAAGATGGAAGTGTATACCTTGATTAGGCATAAGACATACTGAGAGTTTCATTTGGTTGGACTTCTTCTATCTATAAAACAATGTACAATGAACTAAGAGAGCCACTCACTGTATAAGGGAACCCTTTGATGAGTCATTGTATAATTTGAAGAATTATTTTGCTAAATGAACCACTTTTATTCTCTTAGATATTTGTTTTAGTTTATCTTTCTTTTTTTTTTAAAAGAAGATCCCATTGTATTCATCAGGAATGTCATTCGTGTGAGGTTAAAGGAAATACCCACTGATATTTAAACTCACTGGAGAATAAGTAGGAAATACCTACTGATATTTAAGCTCACTGGAGAATACGTACTGTACAAATGCTACTTCAACATATATAGCCTGTCAGAGTATTCATAGTTTTCCTATTTTAATTTTTTTCCACAAAAGCTAAAACTTAGTTAACATGTACTCTAAGAAGAATCCTATAAATACTTTAAAACACTTGGCAGCCTGTCAAAAAAGGTTTTTATTGTTTTAAGAATATAAATAATGTTGGTTTTTAATCAAAGTGGTTTCTTAATACATTTGAGATGTATTTGGATTACTGCCTAATGATACCTACTAAAAGACTCCATTACCAAAGCACTCTTGATTTTGGCAAGGGCACTTAAGAATGTGGTGCTGTCTTTGTAAAAAGAAAACTTTGTCCCCTTCTTTGTATTGAACTGATGAATTTTGCCATCCTTCTGGGAAGTCAATCTACCTGTTTGAGATGATGGCATATGATGTCATTGTGACATCTTTCAGGAAATACCTGCAAATACAATGATCATGAAAGTCTTAGTGAATAGATTTTAATTTTTACATCACTGTGTAAGGGGTATGGGATAGGGGATAAAACTAAAAAGGGGGCCATGGAAGGTCAAAAGGATTTTCTAAAGAAAAATAAGGTAATAGAATACCCACGACCTGGGGCAGGAGGGGGTGAGTAGGGGAGGAGGGGGATGGGAAGGGAGTGAGGGAGGAGAGTCATAAAAACAGGGATGTATGAAATGTGATCATGAAAGCCATTGTTTTGTATGCTAATTAAAAAGTAAAAGAAAGTCCTAGGGTCTGGAGACATGGCTTGCAGTACTTATCTACTCTTCCAGAGAACCCAGGTTTGAATCCCAGCATCCACATGGAAGGGGTTTGGGTCAGCTGAGTGTTGAATTTAGTCTGTAAGCTAATGATAGGAAGTCATGATCATAAACATTACCTAAACTTAGTTAGGAAGGGCCCACTTTCCCCTCTCTCATTAGCATACAGGGTGTTCTGCATGCAGTTCCCATGGAGGCCAGAGAAGGGCACTGGATCCCCTGGAACTGTTGTTACAAATAATTGTGACATGGATGCTGGGAATTAAATCCAGGTTCTCAAGAAGAGCAGCCAGTGCCCCTAACTACTAAAGCCATCTCTACATCCTCAGCATTTATTTGACTCACAGTTTCTGGGGCTGTAGTCAGTAGTTGCTTCTTTCCCTGCACTGCAGCAGGACATAATCCTGGTGGGCACGTGTGACAGAGATGCTCCTTTCCCTCATGATGTACAGAGTAGTGAAGATAAATAACAGAGAGATTTGAACACAATACCTCCCTAAGGACATAAGATCAGTGGCCGATGGTTTTCAGTCAGGCTTCACGTCTTCCCTTTATCACCTGATAAAGCCATCATTGTGAATCTCCAATAGATTTCCTCATTCACCGGATCAGAGGCTTCATGGTCTAATTATCTGTGGAAATGCTGTCACAGACACACCCACCTGTGCCTTTGAGTCTCTAGGATTCTTAATTCAGTCAAATTGACAGTCAAGGTTATAATTGTCACAGCATGCTACCAGTATTGTCTCTGAGGCACCAAGGCTCTTAAGTGCTTTCATAGTTAGACCTTCATCTGAAAGCGTGAGAGCCCTCTCTAGTGTTCTGATGTAAAGGCACTCATCCCATCTTTTTATTTCTTCATTCTTAATGACCGAAGGCCTCCCACTTCCTGTTACTATCACTGGTAGTATGATGTCATCCTTCATTCAGATGTTACGAAGGCACTGAGTTTATAACATTTCTATACCAGATTTGTTGTCATTTAAATTTTAATTATTATTTGCTTGTTATATTGATAAGTGCCTAGAACTTCTAGTTAGCAAACTTAAAAACTTTTTTTATTAAATCACCAAACTTCCCCTAAACTTTTTTTCTTTAAGATTAGTAAATATTGGGGCTGGTGAGATGGCTCAGCAGGTAAGAGCACCCGACTGCTCTTCCAAAGGTGATAAGTTCAAATCCCAGCATCCACATGGTGGCTCACAACCATCCGTAATGAGATCTGGTGCCCTCTTCTGGAGTGTCTGAAGACAGCTACAGTGTACTTACATATAATAAATAAAATAAATCTTAAAAAAAAAAAAGATTAGTAAATATTTTAGGCTCTTTAGGCTAGATATTTTGTAAAAACTACTCATCTCTGTTTTACTACAAAAGTAGCCATGGACAGTACATAGATGAATGAGTATGGCTTTGTTCCAATAAGGCCTTATCTATCTATCTATCTATCTATCTATCTATCTATCTATCTATCTATCTATCTATTTATTATACATAAGTTCATTGTAGCTAACTTCAGACACACCAGAAAAGGGCATCAGATCTCATTATGGGTGGTTGTGAGCCACCATGTGGTTGCTGGGATTTGAACTCAGGACCTTCAGAAGAGCTGTCCAAGTGCCTTTACCTGCTGAGCCATCTCACCAGCCCCCAATAAGGCCTTATTTACAAAACCAGGCAGCTAGCCCGATGAGGCACAGAAAGTATTAATAGTTTGCTGCTCCTGATCCACACTCTATGTTTGAGTTAGTAGTAGGTACTACAATGCCTCGGACTTGTTATTCCATTAATACTTGTTGAACTAATAGACGGTACTTAATGTATTAAAGAATGGCATGTCTTTTTTAAAATTGTTGTTTATTTATTGTTTTTCTTTTTTAGATCTATTTTATATATGTGAGTACACTGTTGCTGTCTTCATACACACTAGAAGAGGGCATCAGATCCCATTACAGATGGTTGTGAGCCACCATGTGGTTGCTGGGAATTGAATTCAGGATCTCTAGAAGAACAGTCAGTGCTCTTAACCTCTTAACCTCAGAGGTTAAGATATGCCACCTCTCCAGCCCCATGGCGTATCTTTGTAATGAATGCTTATTCTTATTTTTTTGCCCTACTTTATGTTTTTCCAATTTATCCCTTTAACTTTAGAGCTAATATAGGCAATTTTTGGTTTCTGTCAAAATCAGTAGATTTTGAAACTAGGACTACCATGAAATAAACCAAGCAGATGAACTAGTAGATAAATTGTGATATATTCACTCAATAGAGTATTACCAGAAAAAAGGGATGGACCATTGATACATCTGACAGCATGGCTGCCTCTTAGTTACACGGTACTAAATAGTAGATGACACTGAAGACTATAGACTGTGTGAGTTTCACATTTTTAAAAGACAAGTCGTACTGTCTTGTCCCAGGTTTGAACTTGAATTCTGTTTCAGCCTCCTGAATAGCTAGAATTACAGTATGTGCTTCTACATCTGGCTGTTTCCATTTAGATGATATTCTAGGAAAGACAAAATGGCAGGAGCATACAGTAGGTTTGTATAATTGACTTCAAAGGGCACAGGAGGATTTTAATGGGATGTTGGAAACATATTTTCTGTACTGGATGGTAGTTCCATAGTATAAATTGGTCAAAAGCCATCAAATTACAAGCTGAAAAAATGGTGAATTCTGTTATATGTAAATTATGTCACAGTAAAGCTTCAAGAGGAAACAAACTAGGTCTGTATTGTCAGTGAAGTATTATCACAGTCTAAACTTTAGAGAGCAAGAAGCAAAATGAAGATTGCTGGTATTTCCTTTTCTTCTTTAATTACAGAGACACAGTTAAGTTTCCTTGAGCCCCTTGACCTCAATAGAGAAGACTCTCCAGATAGCAGAGAGCGCCCCATTGAAATAAGGATGGCAGTGAGTGATAAGCAGGTGAATGCTCTTCTCTATAATTTCTCTCACTCGTTTGTTTATGCTGTTGTTCTGCTGTTTTAGTGTTATAGGGTTTTAACTTTAGAGCTACTTATTCCAGAAATTTTTATAAATTATCAGTTTAGCACTGTTTATAAAAATATCACCATTTCTTTTGTTTATTTATTTTTGATTTTTGAAACAGAGTTTTTCTACATAGCCTAGGTTGTCCTGGAACTTACTATGTAGACCAGGCTGGCCTCAAACTTACAGAGATTCACTTGCCTCTGATTCCTAAGTCCTAGGATTAAGTGTGTGTACCTCCAAGTCAGGACACTTCCCATTACTTGAGTACTTTATTTCTGTTAGAGATGGGAAAAGAAAGATTTAGAATGTTTATGTTATTTGTTATTGTGTATTACTATTAATGATGGAACTAGAACCTGAACATAAATTTGTGTCTAAATCTATACAGACATTTTCCATTACATACAGATAAGTAGCAGAAATGAACAATGGGGGAAATCACTATATAACAAACATTTTTCAACATTAATTTAGAAATGTTATCAGAAATACAAAGGGAAGACAAATAAATGATTCTCTGTTTGCATCATTAACCATCCCTGACCACACAGGCCTTTCTATAAACATAAAGCTGAGATTATTAGAGTGATCTAGGAGTCCATTAATCCTAGCCCTAGAGAGGCAGAGGCAGAGGCAGAGAGAGGCAGAGAGAGAGGCAGAGAGAGGAGGCAGAGAGAGGAGGCAGAGAGNGTGTGTGTGTGTGTGTGTGTGTGTGTGTGTGTGTGTGTGTGTGTTTGTATTCCATGTTATCTTCCTCAGTCAGTCTCCTCCTTACTTTTGAGACAGAATCTGTCTCTCACTGAATCTGGAGCTCACTATTTTTGCTAAACCGGCTTCCTAACAAACCCCTGGGTCCTTTGCATTTCTGCTGCCCTCCCTGTCCCCCTAGTGCAGGAGTGACAAGTGTACACTACTAGCATATCTATGATTGCTGAAGTGTCAAACTCAGGTCCTCACACTCAAGTAGAAAGAACTTTACCCACTTAGCCATCTCTCTGGGGCCTCTACTGTGTATTTTTCATGTTGGATTTGACTAAGTAATTTTCCAGTAATTCTGTTGCTGTAAAAAGCAGTTTGAGGGAGGATTGAATAACTTTTTCTATAGAAGTAAAATTTTTGCTTATATTTATGTTTATGGTCCTGAACAGTTTAAAAGAGACTTAAATTTCTCATTCTTTTTTATACTGTAAAGGGATATTTGGAAACAACTTTCACAGTAGATGTTAGATCCTTTCTTAGTCTTTGCACTGCAGGTAATTGGTTAGAACCTCTGCTTTCATGAATCATATATAAATTCCTTGGAGTCTGGTGTGTAATAGACTGGGATTTCTTAATGGTAGTGCAGGAAAAATTAGTTTCTGGTACATATCTACTGAGTATACATGAAGAACGGAGTATTAGTATTATAGTTATCTTCACATACAGATGAAGCCCTTCAAGCCTGTAGTTATCATGGCTGCTCTCATACCCATCCGTAATCACAAAATTTACTGTTCTTTGGGCCAAAGAACATAAACCCTATTTAGAACTTATAATGTGCATGTCTGCATATCAAATGAGACCTTTTCACTGTTACTGTTCATGCCTATGTATGCCTCTAATCTTGGAAGTTTCCTTTACAAGAAGTTGAAGGGTGGCCTTGATTACTGTAATCCACCTGCCTCTGTCTCCTGAGTACTGGGATTAAATGAGCAGTGTATTACACCTTGTGGTTTGAAACAGTTTCTGTTTGTTTGCTTTCATTCTATGAGGCAGGCTTTCTTTATGTAGCCTTGACTGTTTTGGAACTCACTCTGTAGACCAGGCTAGCCTCAAACTTAGAGATCTGCTGCCTCTGCCTCCTGAGTGCTGCATGTAAGGTGTGTACCGTCACTGCCTGGCTCCCCAAATACATTTTTAAAAACTGTGTTTCTTAAAATATTAAATTAGACAGAGTATAAAACATGTAACTGGTTTGGCACAAGTAGAAGTGTATATATAGCAATAGTTTTTCTGCTTTGAAAGTTTTATGACTGTTCAGTGATATTAGCTTGTTAATGGGGGATAACTGCTTGGTAGTACTGACTTGTGGAGAGCATCCTTGTTATAACTACAGTCTCTCTTAATTTGATTTCTTTTTTTTTTTGGTTTTTCGAGACAGGGTTTCTCTGTGTAGCCCTGGCTGTCCTGGAACTCACACTGTAGACCAGGCTGGCCTCGAACTCAGAAATCCGCCTGCCTCTGCCTCCCGAGTGCTGGGATTAAAGGCGTGCGCCACCACGCCCGGCTTTAATTTGATTTCTTACAGCAGTCAATTTTCTTTGTAAATAGTGGAATAATATTTTCTTTATTGTGTCTGAGAATTTTCTTTAGGTGTATTATCACATAGATACTGTTTCCAGGTGAGTTAGAAGTTGTTTTAAGCCAAACCAATAGTTTAGTAAGTTTTTACGTGAATTAAGAGTCATATAGAGGGCTGGTGAGATGGCTCAGCAGGTTAGAGCACCCGACTGCTCTTCCGAAGGTGATAAGTTCAAATCCCAGCATCCACATGGTGGCTCACAACCATCCGTAACGAGATCTGGCGCCCTCTTCTGGAGTGTCTGAAGTCAGCTACAGCATACTTATGAAGAATAATAAGAAATGAATCCTTGGACCGGAGAGACCAACCGGAGCGAGCAAGGCTGACCGGAGCGAGCGAGGCTGTCCGGAGCGAGCTGAGCCGAACGGGGACGGCCGGAACAAGCGGGGCCAACTGGAGCAAGCGGAGCCGATCGGACCAAGTGGGGCCGACTGGAGCAAGCGGGGCTGGATGGAACAAGCAGGGGCTGTACAGGGGCGGCCGGGAGCGAGTGGGGCTGGCCCAGAGCGAGCGGAACCGGGAGCGAGCGGGGGTCAAGTGGAGCGAGTGGAGTTGACTGGAACAAGGGAAAAAAAAAGAGTCAGAAGGGAGGCAGAAGCAGGTGAACCTCTGAGTATGAAGCCAGCCTGGTCTACAGAGTGAGTTCCAGGACAGCCAAGACTCAACAAAGAAAGCCTGTCTTGAAACACAAACAAACAAAATCTCCCCCGTCGCCCCCCCCAAAAAAGATTTTCAGTTTTCTGACATAGTGGCATGATATTGTCATCTATAAATATAGTAGGCAGAGTTCACTGCTTTCCTGGGATGTGCCCTGAGCGTCACATATTGGACATACCTACAAAGGATTATAATTCTGTGTCTTGAGTATCACTTTTGATATCTCATTGTGTGGTATTTCACTTATTTATTTTATATGTATGTTTTCTGTGTGTGTGTGTGTGTGTGTGTGTGTGTTTAAGTTAGAAGATAATTTGCATGAGATAGATTTTTTTTGTTTTTTTGTCTTGCACAGGATACGATTTTTTCCATCCATGTAGATTCTAGGGATTGAACTCAAGTCAGCAGAGTTGGTGTTAAATATCTTTACCCTCTGAGCCATCTTGCCTGGATGGTATTTTAAAACAAAAGAAACAACTCTTAGAGACTAAATCTGATCAGTTGCATAGTCCTAATAAAAGTGCTTTGCTCATGCTTTCTGCCTTGTAATTTCTTTCTGGTAGTTAATATTTAAATAGACCTTTTCAGTGGTATTGAGGAAAATGTCTTTATTTTTAAGATAAGAATTTTCAGAAACATTCCAAGTTTTGTATAACATTGTTAGAAGTCATTTCAATCACAGTGAGACAATAATAGACTTTTTTTTTCTTAAATACATTAATAGTTATGGGTACATTCACTGTATTTTATAGAACAGCAGATGAGTACAAAGAAATAGTGTTTTTGTGAGCACTCGTGACATTCCTTTTACCACATTTTTGTGCTGAGTGAACTGTAGAATGCCAAGTAGCTTCTCGGTAATCACTAACCTTCAGTAACTGAAGACTGCTTGCAAATTTAGGGGGTGTGTGCTTCTCTCTCTTTGCTCAAATAGCTTTGCATGCACATTAGAGTATTTCCTTGTAAGATCTTTGAATAGTACAACCTAGATTTGTAAGAAACTTAGTGACTAACCTTAGAATATCATGTAGAACTTTCAGACCCACTTTAATTTCCTGACTTCCTACAGAAAAATTAGTTTAGACCAGCAAAATGGCTCAGCAGGTAAAAATGCTTGCTGTACAAGCTTAATGATCTGTGTTTGATTCCTGAAACCCATATTAAAGGCTGGGTGATACACATGCATAACCCCAGTATTCCCATGGCAAGGAGGGGGGTGGAGACAGTAGAATTGAAGCTTGAGAGCTGGCAGGTTCCCTGTCATCTGACACAATCTACGGTCATTTGAGAGGAGGAAACCTCAATTAAGAAAATACCTCCAGAAGACTGAGCTATAGGCAAGCCTACAGGGTGTTTTCTTAATTAATGATTGATAGGGGAGGGACCAGCTCATTTTGGGTGGTTCCAACCCTGGGCTGTTGATCCTGGATTCTGTAAGAAAGCAGGATGAGCAAGTCATGAGGAGCAAGCCAGTAAGCAGCGCCCCTCCATGGCCTCTGCATCAGCTCTTGTCTCCAGGTTCCTGTCCTGTGTGAGTTCCTGCCTTGACTGTCTTTGATGATGTATTATGATAGGGAATTATAAGTGAAATAACTGGGGCTGGCGAGATGGCTCAGTGGTTAAGAGCGCTGACTGCTCTCCCGAAGTTCCCGAGTTCAAATCCCAGCAACCACATGGTGGTTCACCACCATCTATAATGAAATCTGATGCCCTCTTCTGGAGTGTCTGAAGACAGCTACAGTGTACTTACATATAATAAATAAATAAACCTTAAAAAAAAATAAGTGAAATAACTCCTTTCCTGCCCACATTGCTTTTGATCATGGTGTTTCATCACAGCAATAGATGGTCAGCCACCCTGGAATACAAAGTGTGGCAGAAACAACAGAGACCTTACCTCAACAAAGGAAAAGGAGAGAGCCAACTCACAAACTTTCACATGTATACACATATAGCATGGACAAACAACAAATAAACTCACTTATATCCTAAATAAACAACAGTTGGAAACTATGTATGCAAGTTACTAGCAACTACAGGAGCAAGAGAGAAAGGGACTAGCTGACGGGCTTCTCTAGGTCTTTTTACATACTTAAGTCTTTGCTTTCTGTCCTTGGTTTTGAATCTGGCAAAAGTTGATAGGTGTTGTTTCTTGGAAACTAAATGAAATGTGTCTTGTTCTTTGCAGGAAAAGACATAAACGAAAGCGGTCACTTACAGTTGCTGTTTGCCATGCTCTTTAGGTTGCTAATCGGGAAGATTGTACAAAGGAAAGCCCTCCTCCTGCAGTTTCATCTAGTACCCGGGTATCCTGCCCACTGTGTAACCAAGACTTTCCTCCCACAAAGATTGAACAGCATGCCATGTACTGCAATGGTCTGATGGAGCAGGAAACAGGTAAAAACTCAGGATAGCCTTTCTTTCTTTCTTTCTTTCTTTCTTTCTTTCTTTCTTTCTTTCTTTCTTTCTTTCTTTCTTTCTTTCTTTCTTTCCTTCCTTCCTTCCTTCCTTCCTTCCTTCCTTCCTTCCTTCCTTTTCAAAAAGGTTTATTTATTATATGTAAGTACACTGTAGCTGTCTTCAGACACACCAGAAGAGGGCGGCAGATCTCATTACAGATGGTTGTGAGCCACCATGTGGTAGCTGGGATTTGAACTCAGGACCTTCAGTAGAGCAGTCAGTGCTCTTAACCACTGAGCCATCGCTCCAGCCCCAATTTTTTTTTTTTTTTTGAGACAGGGTTTCTCTGTATAGCCCTGGCTGTCCTGGAACTCACTTGTAGACCAGGCTGTCCTCCAACTCAGAAATCTGCCTGCCTCTGCCTCCTGAGTGCTGGGATCAAAGGCGTGCACCACCACGTCTGGCTAACTCCTAACTTTTTTGCATGGTACTTTTATAATCCCATATCATACAGTTCAGGAGCTCTTTCCTCAAAGTTGCTATTGTTTATATCTAGTTAATTTTCTAGTACATTTGTGTTCTTTGTCCTTAGTAGGTATATTACCTAGTACCAAGTTCCTCATGATGAATAGCTGAAAAGCCAATACAGTGCAGTAGACCTTTTCTTTCAACTTACATGTTTAAATATTGGGATTCTTAAGGAACTTGAAGCTTGGGGGGCTGGTGAGATGGCTCAACGGGTAAGAGCACCCAACTGCTCTTCCAAAGGTGATAAGTTCAAATCCCAGCAACCACATGGTGGCTCACAACCATCTGTAACAAGATCTGGCTCCCTCTTCTGGAGTGTCTGAGGACAGCTACAGTGTACTTACATATAATAAAATAAAATAAAATAAAATAAATCTTTTAAAAAAAAAAAGGAACTTGAAGCTTAAGTTTTAGAGTGGACCATTTTTTATTTAAAATAAATCTTTTGGTGGTTTATTTCAACAGACATTCTACTTAGAGACAGCTATTAAAAATATCCCTCAAGCTAGGTGTGGTGGCGCACACCTTTAATCCCAGCACTCGGGAGGCAGAGGCAGGCAGATTTCTGAGTTCGTGGCCAGGCTGGTCTACAAAGTGAGTTCCAGGACAGCCAGGGCTATACAGAAAAACCCTGTCTCGAAAAACCAAAAAAAAAAAAAAAAAAAAAATCTCTTATTTATATTTCTGTCCTATATTTATCTGCTGAGTTACACTGAAATTAATGTGTTACCTTTCTAAGATTATACAGTGTGAAATGTTGGCCAAGAAAATATTTTTGTTAATCATACCCCTTGATATAACATCTGGATTCTGCCTTTCTGTTTACCGTTTTAACGTCTAGCAAAATAGTGTCAACATAGCTAGTTCTCCCTGAGCTAACATATAAATGACATGTAAGCCTTAGGTAATTGGAAGTGTTGCAAACTTCTTTGTGCTACTTGGTTTTTATAACTTAAATGTATTTAAATTTGAAATTGTATACGTGTGGAGAATTTTATACATTAAAACGATCAGAAAGGACCTCTTGGCTCAGCTACAGTGGTAAGCCATGAGTTGTCAGTCTAGCCATCCATGACCCTAAGGTTCAAGAGTGCCCTTCCCAAAGACACCCTGTGTAGACTAGTATTCTGCTGGATTTCTTTGCTTACCACCCATGTCATAACTGTCAGAGATCCCAGGGCAGGTAAAATGGCCAGTGGGTAAGGGCACCTGCTACCAGACCTGATAATGTTGGGGATATCTTTTGTGCATTATGTATTCAGATGCTGATTTCTGTACTCAGAGGTCTGATTGCAGTCTGGACTTTGGCATTGCTATTATTATGAAGCATCTCCTGACTCAGTATCCTGTAAACATTGTTCTCCATCCCCTTCTTACTGGTTAAGTAAAGAGCCGAGTAGCCAATAGCTGGGCAGGAGAGGAAAAGTCAGGACTTCTGGGTCCAGAGAGAGGGGGGGGGAGGGGAGGGGAGGAGAGAGACAGAGAGACATAGACACAGAAGAAAAAGGAGCAGCCAGGGCGAGATTTAGATGACAGGTAACAGGCTGCATGGCTGGGAAGAAGGGCAGGTCAGCATAGTCGGGTTATATCAGAATAACCTCAGACACCTCAGAGTCTGCCTAGCTATTGTACCTAAAGCTTATAATAAGTCTCAATGTCATTATTCAGAGCAATGTCAGGCTTAGGAAGCAGTACTATTACATGATAACCTATTTCTGATCCCTGAATCCCACATATGTAGGGGCTAGAAAGAGGGCATTGAGTATCCTCCTCTCCACCTGTTCCTCTGGGCAGGGTCTCTGAACGTGGGGCTTACATTTTCTCAGCTAGACTAGACTTTAGCAAGCTCCAGTGATCTTCCTGTCTCACTCTGATTAGAGATGGGCTTACAGTCATGTATGGGATGACCAGCTTGTTACATGTGTACTGTGTACTGGTCTTTATGATTGTGCAGTGAACACTTTTAATCACCAAGCCATCTCCAGGCCCTGGAACATTTAGAGAAATTGTTGGCAAACCTTTTATGTGGGTTACTTAGAGAAGTTTTAAAGCAAGGTTTCTGCTACCAAGGGGTTTGTGCTCTTATTGGGAAAGTAATTATAGTTGGTTAGAGTAAATGTCCCTGCAGAAATGAGTCCAGTGGGAGGAGGAGAGCAGTGAATCAGTTCATGTCCTAGAGACACTGGGGTCTTAGTCTGGACCATGAAAGCTGCCATTTTAGGCCTTGTAGATTTTGGAGCAGGGAATTCTCACTGGAACCATCCTATCGTTTGCTTACTCCTGTTGTCTTGGGAACCATTTGGAGATTTAGGTAGGCTGGTCAAGTTAGGAATAACATGAAACACTTTAGTGTGTGTGGCATCTACTTGGTTCTCAGCAAATCTGATCTCTTAGTTTCTGCCACCTTGCCCGTGTCCATGGCTTCCTTGTTAGAGGCAGAAATTGGTGATGTTTCTTGTTCCTCTCAACATAATTTCTAAATCTTGGATAGCAGGCTTCTCGTACCAAAGAGGGAAAGTTTCCCATCTCGAGAATGGGAATAAGTCACAAAACAGAGCCTGGAGACCATTTATCTAATTCCTGAGGCGTAGAGTAAGAGGTTTCTTACCTCTCAGTTGAATACCCAGGTCTCTCTCTCCCTCCGTGTCTCCCTGAAGCTGATCCTAGACATGCTTGGTTTGGCTGTGTAACAGGAATAGTAATTAGCATCATTTACATGGAATGTCTGCCATTTATGCCTAGTTACCGTGCAGCACAATAACAATTATGCATGTCATTAAAGATGTGTCTGATTAACTTTGCTGTAAGTTTTATTTGATTACAATACTACATTGTGGTTAAGCTAGCTTGTGTGCTCAGTTTATTCAGTAGCATGGCTATCTGATCAGAACTATAAAAAAGTAGAATGTTCTTTAAGCTGGGCGTGGTGGCGCACGCCTTTAATCCCAGCACTCGGGAGGCAGAGGCAGGCGGATTTCTGAGTTCGAGGCCAGCCTGGTCTACAGAGTGAGTTCCAGGACAGCCAAGGCTACACAGAGAAACCCTGTCTCGAAAAAAAACCAAAAAAAAAAAAAAAAAAAGTAGAATGTTCTTTAAAAGGATTGTTTGTGAGGGATAAGATTCACTACATTGTTCTAGACTAGGACAAGCCTGAACTGACTTTGTTATTTATTTCCTGGAACACATATTGGAGATCATTTTATGTAAACACTTAGGCAAAATAAAGCTCCCTTCTTACTCAGTAAGTATGTATTAATACCTACTATATATCAGATACATTGAATTAATATAGAAGTTACTACTCTCGTGGAGTGTACATTCTGGTGGCGGAAAGTAAACCACAGAACAAGTAAGGAAGTAGCATGTCAAGTGGTGATAAAGTTTTAAAATTGATTTTGTGTGGATGTGCATGTGCACATGTGTGTGCAGAAGTGTGAAGGCTATAGGTCAACCCCAGCTGTTACTCCTTGGGAGCCATCCACTTCGTTTTTTCAAACAAGGTCTCTCACTAGGACCTGGGCCTTGATAGTTAAGACTAACCTGACTAGCCAGTGAACTCCAGGAAACCTCCAGTCTCTACCTCCCTAATGCTAGGATTCCAAGTGTACACTATCATGCTTGTGTGGCAGGTAACTGCCTAAACTGTTTCTCTACCTTGTGGTAAGTATTTTAGGGAAAAACGTACAAAGCACAAGAAGGGAATGGAGAGTAACAATGTAACAATTTAAAATAGTTGTCAGAAAGGTCCTGTTTAAGATAGTAGTGACATTTGGGGCTGGAGAGGTAGCTCAGCAGTTAAGAGCACTTGCTGTGCTTGCAAAGGGTCTGGGTTTGATCCCCAGCACCCACATAGTAGCTTATAAATATGACTCTAGTTCCAGGGGATTCAACACTGTCTTTGACCTCTGAAGTCACATGTTCAGGCAAACACTCATTCACATAAAATAAAAATAATAATAATAATAAAAAGAAGGTGGCATTTGAGTAGAGACCTAAAGGAAATGAGGGAATTTTAAGGTGATAAAGTGAACTAGCTAGGGTTCTCTAGAGTAACAGAACTTACAGAAGGAATCTCTCTCTCTCCCTCCCACCCTCCCCATCTCTCTTTATATGTGTGTCTGTAATGTGCATGGGTAGATATGGAAAGCATTATGCTAAGGTATCTAATAAATTATGAACTACTTCTTCCTGTTTATGTGGTATTTCTAGGGTCAGTGTTTTTAATAGGTAGATAAGCTGTCAGTTGGGTACAGGTAAGGGGAAGATGGACATCAATGTCTAAGAGTCAAAACAGGAAAGCTAAGTTAAACCAGAAGTAGTGGCCCACGCCTTTAATCCCAGCACTCGGGAGGCAGAGGCAGGTGGATCTCTGAGTTCAAGGCCAGCCTGATCTACATAGAGAGTTCCAGGATATCCAGGGCTGGGCAGAGACCCTCTGTCTCAAAAACAAAACAAAACAAAACAAACAAAAATAAGTTAGTAAGAGATACATAGAAGTAGTGTTTAGGAAGCTACATGCATTAACTGTGTTTACTTTTTGCCTTAGTAGATGGTTATTGTATAAAGTCATACATGATATATTTCTCAAGTTAGACAAAGTTGTACCTTTTCTGTCTTATATACCTGTTAGTGACTGATCTGAATGTAATTTGTGAAGCTCTCCAGTGATCTTTTTTGTATTAGTGTGAAGTATGTAGTACTCAGAATTCGTAGATTAGCTATGTTGCTATTAGTATGTATTTTAAAGTGTTAGCAGTTGTGAAATGGAATAGGTTTAATAGAAAAAAAATGTGGATTTAGGAGACAGGGTGGTATGGGGAGATACACAAATTAGAAATAGGCTCTGGTCTCAAGGAAATCATGGTTTAGCTGGATAGACAAGAAGTGTGCATAAGTAGCTGTGATATCATGCTAAAACTACTCGGGGAGCTAAACGAAGAGGATCCTGTGTTGTTTCAGGGGAGAACATTATTGGAAATTTAAAGGCAAGGGGCACTAATGTAAGATAACATAAATCACTTAGATACAAGCATGTAAGGTTGTACAGAATAGAGCAGCAATTAAACATGGTACTGTGGGCAGTGCAGAGGGCAGTAGGAGAGTGACACATGGAGCTTGAGCTCATAGATTCAGAATGGGGCAAGGTGTGTGTACTGGCTAGTTTTGTGTCAACTTGACACAGGCTGGAGTTATCACAGAGAAAGGAGCTTCAGTTGGGGAAGTGCCTTCATAAGATCCAGCTGTGAGGCATTTTCTCAATTAGTGATCAAGGGGGAAAGGCCCCTTGTGGGTGGGACCATCTCTGGGCTGGCAGTCTTGGGTTCTATAAGAGAGCAGGCTGAGCAAGCCAGGGGAAGCAAGGCAGTAAGTAACATCCCTCCATGGCTTCTGCATCAGCTCCTGCTTCCTGAGCTGCTTGAGTTCCAGTCCTGACTTCCTTGGTGATGAAGAGCAGTGTGGAAGTGTAAGCCGAATAAACCCTTTCCTCCCCCACTTGCTTCTTGGTCATGATGTTTGTGCAGGAATAGAAACCCTGACTGAGACAGTGTGTTTTCAGCTTTGAAAGTTATTTGTATGCTTATTTCTGTTTCATATATTGTACTCTGTGGGTACAAGTGTTAAAAATACATTTTAGCTGAGTGTGGAGGCTGAGGCAGGAGGACTGCAAATTTGAAGCCTGGGTGGCATTGAACCAGTGCCAATCCTCCTGTCTCAGCTTCCTGAGTGCTAGAGTTATAGGCTTATGCCACTCCATAGTTTAAAGTTGGTGATGGGTATGACATGTGCAGTGATTGTCCAAGTGCAGTAGTGTGCAGCTGTAATACTGGTCCTGGGAAGTAGAGGCAGTCCTTGACTACACAGAGAGATTGCTGGTGGGCTGCAGGAGAAAATGTGTGTAGACAATGTTTATATAACATGAAACACATTGTTATCTGCCTGCAGCCGTATCCACTTAGGATCACAGTGTCTTTGTTCTTCTCACCTTGTCTTTAGCACTGACCCATGGTATCCTACTCACTGTGCTTTGACGTTGAAGAGCCAGTGTTTGGGGACTTGACTTTTCTTGGAGAGGTGTGATCCCAGATAGGACACCAACAACAGACCAAAGAAATGATCCCACTCAAGTCTACACTGGTGAACAGTGAGTGAGCTTTGAGGGTTTCTTAATAGGTGCATGGGTGAATCATAGGCATTTGTATCATGGAACATTCCACCCTCAAGTGCATGAGCACTCACAGANGGAGGCAGAAGCAGGTGGATCTCTATGAGTTGGAGGCCAGCCTGGTCTACAGATTTAGTTCTAGAACAGCCAAGGCTACACAGAGAAACCCTGTCTTGAAAAATAAAAACAAACAAGCAAAATCTAATTGTTCTGGGATTTCAAATCCAAATAGATGGAATGGTGTGTTTTCAAGGTATAAAATTTTAGGGTGATAGTATTGATAAAAATATATTTTTTGAAAAGATTTATTTTGTATATGTGAGTACACTGTAGCTGTTTTCAAACACACCAGAAGAAGGCATCAGATCCCATTACAGATGGTTGTGAGGCACCATGTGGTTTCTGGGATTTGAACTTAGGACCTCTGGAAGAGCAGTCAGTGCTCTTAATGTCTGAGCACTTCAGCCCAAGAATACTTTTTATATGAATACTTTTGAGTCTTTATGAGGAAAGATGTTGAGCCAACTAGGCACAGAGGTAACTATAGCAGCATTGTATGTTAAAGTCAAGAGATGAACTTTCAAATGCACCTCTTAAGAGAGAAACTGGGAATGTAGAGTAGTGGTAAAGTATTTATTTGTCTTGCATTCATGAGGCTCTGAGTTGAATCCTCACCACCATCAGGAAGCAAACAATAGGCAAGCTCATCTCTAAACTTGAAATTACCATAGCCTGAGCAGGGACAGGGATTCTGTAGCATTGTAGTATTGGCTCTGGAGTCTGTCTGCCTTTAAATCATGTTGCAGAGGAGTAATTTACAAACTTAAGACTGCTAAGCTTTTTAAATATGGTCATTGTTAAAATGGACCCAATAATGTCTGGTTTTTGAGGGTTGTAAGGATTTACATTTAGGGACTATAAACATATTTAATTATACGAGTATTTTGAGTTAGAAGTTATCAATGAAATAAAGGTGTTTACTTACTAAATAAGAATCTTCTGGTGAGAAAAATCACTTTGTGATTGAGCCTCACAGTGAGAGAAAGCAGCCTTGACCTAAATTTCACAAATCTTGTCATGACAGACTATCTTAGAGACCCTTTATGGTGATTTAGAAGACCTTTATATATGTTTTACCAAGGTATATGTATGTGTTTTTTTGGATTTAACCTATTTAATTTTATATGTGAGTAGTATGTGTGCATGTTTGAATGGGGGCAGGGGAGGTGTGAGCATACTGCCACACACATGGATATGAGTGGAGCTAGTGGACATCAGTCAGTTCTCTCCTTCCACAGTGTGGGTCCAAAACTCAGATCAAAAGCTGGCCCCTTTATCCACTAAGTGAAAGAGACCCCTCCCCCCAAGCTGCCCGCGGCCTATGCTAACGTTCGCTGATCAAGGCCCAAAAGTTTATTGGGAGTTTGTGGTTATAAAGAGGGTAGGCCCATTCCCCCCACCCCACCCCCACCCCGCCAGTCCGTTCTTGCTGCCTGGGTCCAGCCTGAAGATGACGTGCAAGGTGCAGGATACGTCTCTGGAATGTCTCAGGGTGTCTCAGCAGACGGCAGGATTTCAGAGTAGCATAGAGGCAGTTGACAAAACAAAAGAAGCCAACCAAGTCAGAAGGCTATACCGCAAGTGATCTCATTTCAGTGGCTGCAAGATCTGAATCAGCCTACTTCAGGCTGGGGGAGGTTACACCCCCCCCTTTTGGGGGGATTCTTTCTTTTTTTTCTCCTTGCTCCGGTCAACCCTGCTCGCTCCGGGTCGGCCCCGCTTGCTCTGGCTGCCTCGGCTCGCTCCTGTCAGTCCCACTTGCTCAGTCCCTGCTCTCTCGGGTCCAAGGATTCATTTATTATTATTCATAAGTACACTATAGCTGACTTCAGACGCACCAGAGGAGGGAGTCAGATCTCATTACAGGTGGTTGTAAGCCACCATGTGGTTGCTGGGAACTCATCACCTTCTGAAGAGCAGTCAGGTGCTCTTACCCACTGAGCCATCTCACCAGCCCGGAATCAATCTATCTATCTTTCTCTCTTTCTCTCTTTCTCTCTTTCTCTCTCTCTCTCTCTCTCTCTCTCTCTTTCTCTCTTTCCTGTTTACTCTGTTCCCTCACCTCCCGACTTATTTATTTATTATATATTATTTATTTATATAGCAGTCTGCTGCATGTATGCCTGAAGACCAGAAGAGGGCGCCAGATCTTATTAAAGAAGGTTATGAGCCATCATGTGTTTGCTGGGGATTAAACTCAGGACTTCTGGAAGAGCAGCCAGTAGCCTCTGAGCCATCTCTCCAGCCCTGTTGTTTTGTTTCTCTCTCTCTCTCTCTCTCTCTCTCTCTCTCTCTCTCTCTCTCTCTCTCTCTCTCTCTCTCTCTCTTTTGGGACGTAGAGCTTGCTGATTAAAACAGACTGGCTGGCCAGCAAACCTCAGAGATCCTCTTGTCTCTGTCTCTCCATCACTGGGACAAAAGCCTGCCACCCTGTCCTGTTTTTTTTT
>LR753480.1:0-97500 GCA_902729485.2 Mus minutoides
CCATAGGCTCATATACTTGAATGCTTGGTAGCCAGGGAGTGGAACTGTTTGAAAGGATTATAAGGATTAGGAGGTGTGGCCTTACTGGAGGAGGCATGGTCTTGTTGAAGGAAATATGTCACTGACAGTGAGCTTTGAGGTTTCAAAAGCTCATGCCAAGTCTCTCTCTCTCTCTCTCTCTCTCTCTCTCTCTCTCTCTGTCTCTCTCTCTCTCTCTCTCACTCTCACTCTCTGCCTAAAGATCATAATGTAGCTCTCAACTAATGGTCCTATGCTTGACTATACACCACCGTGCTTCCTGTCATGATAATATGAACTAAACTTTTAAACTTTGAGCAAAGTCCCTAATTAAATGTTCTCTTTTACAAGAGTTGCCTTGGTCACAGTGTCCCTTTGCAGCCATAGACCACTGACTAAGAAGTTGGGAGGAGGTTATTACTGTGACAAGCCTGTCCGTGCTGTTTGTTGGTAGAATGTGGCCTTTGGGACTTTGGATTGGGAAAGCAGTTGAACGCTTCAAGCAGGATTTAATGGACCTTTCTAGTAAGAGCATAGAAGACAATGCCGAGCGTAGTTTGAACCATGGAGGCCCAGCTCAAGAAGTCTCAGAGGGGAAGAATATTTGTTAGTGGCCTGGAGACCATTTTTGTGATATTTTGGCAAACAATGTGGCTGCTTTCTGTACCCACCCCCTTCTTGTCCCAAAAAAAAAAAAGAAAGAAAAAGAAAAAAAGAAAAGATCTGCCTGTAACTAAATTATGTGTTGGCACTGGTAATCAGTCTTATGTAGATCTATAATGAAAAAGAGCAAGCTGGAGACAGCTATATCAGGCTCCTGTCAGCAAACTCTTGTTGGCATCCACAATAGTATCTGGGATTGGTGGTTGTGTATGGGATGGATCCCCAGGTGAGTCAGTCTCTGGATGGTCATTCCTTCAGCCTCTGCTCCGAACTTTATCCCTGTATCTTCTTCCATGGGTATTTTGTTCCCCCTTCTAAGAAGGATTGAGGGCTGGGTGTGGTGGCACACGCCTTTAATCCCAGCACTTGGGAGGCAGAGGCAGGCGAATTTCTGAGTTTGAGGCCAGCCTGGTCTAAAAGTGAGTTCCAGGACAGCCAGGGCTACACAGAGAAACTCTGTCTCAAAAAAAAAAGATTGAAGTATCCACAGTACACTTTGGTCTTCCTTCTTCTTGAGTTTCATGTGTTTTGAGAATGGCATATTGGGTATTCTGAGCTTCTGGGATAATATCCACTTACCAGTGAGTGCAGATTATGTGTGTTCTTTTGTGATTGGGTTACCTCACTCAGAATGATATCCTCCAGATACATCCATTTGTCTAAGAATTTCATACATTCGTTGTTTTTAATAGCTGTGTAGTACCCCATTGTATAAATGTACCACATTTTCTCTGTATCCATTCCTCTGTTGAGGAACATCTGGGTTCTTTCCAGCTTCTGGCTATTAAAAATAAGGCTGCTATGAACATAGTGGAGCAAGTGTCCTTATTACATGTTGGAGCATCTTCTGGGTATATGCCCAGGAGTGGTATTGCTGGATCCTCCAGTAATGCTATGTCCAATCTTCTGAGGAGTGGCCAAACTGACTTCCAGAGTGGTTGCACCAGCTTGCAATCCCACCAACAATGGAGGAGTGCTCCTCTTTCTACACATCCTCACCAGCATCTGCTGTCACCTGAGTTTTTGATCTTAGCCATTCTGACTGGTGTGGCTAACATTTGAAATGTAAATAAAGAAAATATCTAATAAAAAAAGTAAAAAAATAAAATAATAAAGCAAAAACAGCAAAGCATATGAGCCAATAACAACTAACAAAATGGAATCCTTAAAGGTTGCATGCACAATGAAAAAGGAGAAAATTGGGAGGATATTTTGCATATGTAGTATATACGTGTAGTATGTTCCTCATGGAGTAAGTGCTCGATGGAGAATTTCAAAGTGATTGTATTAAAGGGCAGAGTAAAGATAAGGAAAAAAAGAGCAAAGTGGACAAAGAGAAATACAAAATGTACAGTTTGGGGAGAAGAGGAGCAACAGGAATGTAATAGAGCTAAGTCAGTGACAAAAAGTTTAAAGAAAAGCCTAATGCTAAACAGAATAAAGAGAGTGCTAACCTCAGAGCCAGATCCCACCAGCTAAGATTAACAGAAAGCTCAAACAGTGAAGGAAACCATCCACAACAGAAAGCTGATGTAAATGTAACTGAAGGAGGGCCAAGTTCCAGCCCCATCAAACTGCAGACGTTAGTAGCTTTGAGCACCTGGATTTGGCTTCAGAGTCAGGGAAACAAGAAGAGGGTTGTGGAATCTTCTCCCTATGGGTAAGGGAGGTAAAGAAAGCTGAGGCCCAGCGTGTGTCACGGGTGTTTGTGCGTGGAGACCCGGAGAAGCCATTTAGTGAAGCTGTGCAGGTGAAGCCTGGATTGTGTTGGAGACCCAAGGGAGACCTGCCAAGGATTGCTGCTCACAGTGTGTTGGAACAGCCTATGAGAGAGAAAAGTGTGTTGTAGTCAACAAAGCTGAAAGGAGCTGGAGATATGAACAGCCCCTTGGCATCAGACATGGAAACGCAGCCTTTACTCCCTTTTCGAATGGCAAGGTATATTCTGTGCCATTGTATGTTGGAAGTATCTACTTTTGATTTTGATTTTACAGGGGTTACAGTTAGGAGATTACAGGGGTTACAGTTAGGAGATTGTACTGAGTCTCAAAAGAGCCTCTGGACTTCGGACTTTTAAGCAATCTTGAGACTGAAAGACTATGAAGACTTTTGAAGTTGGACTAAATGCACTTTGCATTATAATTTGGCTATAAGCCTATTGGGGCCAGGGAATGGAATGCAGTAGTTTGAATAAGAATGGCCCCCATAGGCTCATAGATTTGAATGTTTAGTCTTCTGGGAGTGGAACTTTTTGAAAGGATTATAAGGATTAGGAGGTGTGGCCTTGTTGGAGGAACTATGTTGGGGAGGGGGGGACTTTGAGGTTTCAATCTCTCTCTCTCTCTCTCTCTCTCTCTCTCTCTCTCTCTCTCTCTCTCTCTCTCTCTCTCTCTTCCCCCATCCATGCATGTGCACGTACTGTTCCAGCACCAGCACCATGTCTACCTGTGTGTTGCCATGCTTCCTCTGATGACAATAAACTAAACCTATGAGACTGTAAGCAAGTGCCCCCCAACCCCCCACCCGTACCCCCACCCCCACCCCTGATTAAATGCTTTCTTTTGTAACACTTGCCTTGGTCATAGTGTTTCTTCACCATAATAGAACAATGACTAAGATGGAAGGTGAGGCATAAAAAGTAATATGGGCCTGGAGAGATGTCTCAATTTAGTAGAGCTAAATTCTGGTTGCTCTACAGAGAACCCAAGTTCAACACCCACATGGTAGCTCACAACCATCTGTAACTCTAGTGCCACAGCAAACCTGACACCACCTTCTTCTGGTTTCCAGGGCACTGCATACATGTGGTACACAGACATATATACAGGCAAAATACAAATATATTTAAGAAAAAAATTAAATTTAAAAAAATCTTAATCATATATTCTCCCATATTATTTTTATGGTTTTTATAAATGTACACTTTTTATGTTTTTTTATAAGTCAGCTAACAAGTAACTTTAACCTAAGAAATAAATAAATAATGCCCAAGAACCTGGAATAGGTATATCTATTAATAAAACTACCTAAAAGCTTTGTTATGAAATGTCTACAGATGGTTAATACAATTTCTGTACCTAGCCTGAATCCAAAAGTCCTATGAAGTCTCTTTAGATCTCAAAGTTATTAGTTATTATTAACCTCAGCTTACTAGTGAGAAACGTGACATTAAATTTGTTTTATAGCTTATGAGGTATATATGAGGATCTTAATATCTATAATTACAGACTGAGTTTAAATGTCTTACATGCAGGCTAAGATAGACTTTTAGAAGCCTCCTGCCCATTTGTTTGTGGAATGATCAAATCCCAGTATTTGGTTTCTCAGTCCTCATTGTATGGTCTTTGAAAGGTACTAGAATCAAAGTGTTTCCAAAACAGTAAAAGATGGACATGCTGTCCCCAGGAAAACTGGTAAGGCTCGTTCAAGTTTTGAGCTATCTGCTGCAAAGCACCCAGTACAGAAAGAATGAGAGATACCTCTCTGTGCAGTCATAGAGGAATGAAAACATCAGGTGGAGCGTGATGAAGGAAGAGCCTGAAAATGTCCCCTCTATACCCAGGCTCCATGGGCACCAGGTGTCATTGGTAGGAAAGTGTCTTCCCAGGGAAGGACGAGGCAACTTCCCCTCCAAAAGGAGGACTGCCGTAGAGTCCACAGCTGGGTATAGCCATCCCCCCATGCAGTTAAATCCTTTACCCACTGACTAAGCAGAGGCTGTGTCCTCTGAGGGCCTGTACTGAGAGCTTGCTGTCCATCACTCTCACTTGTAAGAAAGAAAAAAAAAACATGCAGAAAGTCATAAAACTCATAAGGAGGAGCTGTGGTGATTCAGAAATGGCAGCTGCATATCCAATATCCTTCTGCTTCATATCTAAAGGAATTTTATAATCCTACCCTTATAAATCACCCAACCGGTCCCTGCCAAAGTTCCTAATTGGAAAATAATAAATGCTTTCAAATTATTAAGGGGGTTCTGTCTCCGGTGAGGGTGGAGAGTGATACAAAGGGCGGTCGTCTCCCACTGTGGCAGCAAGCGCAAAGCCGCTCTCCTACACAGCTGTGACACGGCGGCGGAAGATGTGAAGGATGAGCTAAATTCCAGACAGCACTGAGCAAGGCGCTACAGCCACCTACATCCATACCTCAGACCAGATACCAAGGCTGACTACACTTGGGTAAAAGAGATACTTGTCATCTGTGGAAGAACGGGGGTGTGAGAAAAGACCAGTCAGGCCTAGACAGCACAGCAAGAGAAGAATCTGGGCTAGTGAGATGGTTTACCAGGAAATGGGCTAGTGAGATGGTTTACCAGGAAATGGGCTAGTAAGATGGTTTACCAGGAAAAGGCAGCTGCCTCCAAGCTTGATAACCTAAGTCTGAACCCCAAGAGGGAACCTCCATAAATGCACATGCCCATCTCTATAAACATGCACACATGCACACGTACACGCACACACATGTACACACACATGCACGAGCACACACACACATACATACTAAATAAATAAAATGTTGTGAAGTAACAAGAAAATGATATTTAACATAGTGCCACTTCTGGATTCTTTTTCTCTGAAATACAGACACAGGACTGGAAGTCAGAGGCAGTTTTAGCCATTTGGCGGGGTTGGTTCTCAGGGTTCCGAAAGATTTGAATTTTCGAGTCATAACAGCTCAGCTACAAATCAAATCCCTCTGAGTACAATCCTGGGAGAAGGTGGATTTGTCGTTTGGTCACAGCAGCAGCAGCAAGGAAAGCTGAGAGCTAAGCTGCAGGACAAACTGAGAGTTCCTAAATCAAATCAGACACAGCATCCAAGGAAACAGAGCTGCAGTCCAGCCCTGACCCAACCCAGTAAAGAAAAGAAGAGAAGAACATATCACATGCCACCCCAACCCCACTGGCCATCTGACTGAAGAGCGTTCTCTCAGTCTCTGAGGGAAAAAAAATGGTAAGAAGAAAAAAAAAAACACATTTTACTCTCCATTGCTCTTTGAAACTCCAGGAGTGACATACAACAAAAATATATAAGATACAGAAAGAAGTAAGTATATTGATCTGTGACCCAAAGGCAATCCTATTGATATGTGCATTGAAATTTATCGACAGAATCTTCGAAATAGCTCCTATAAACTCATCAACATTTTTAAAGAAAAATACGGGTTGGGAGGACAAGAGATGGTGTTTCATGAGAAGTTTAGGGGATACCAAAAGGGCTCCACAGCTAAAGGTACCTGATGAGTTCAATCCCCAGGACCCCACTCAGTGGAAAGAGAGAACTGACTCTTTCAGGTTGTCCTCTGACCTCCACACACACACCAAGACATCTGTAACACCTAGACACACATACACACACATATACATATACATATATACATATATGTGTGTATATGTGTGTATATGTGTGTATATATATGTATGTATATATGTATGTATATATGTATGTATATATATGTAAATGTAATATTTTTTATTTATTTACAACTTTATTTAAATAATTTGCTTACTTAATTAACTGAATATTGCAGGACTTTTCACCAGGACTTCGCCATTTGGGTCTCCCCATGGTACGACATGGGATCCCTCACAATATAGTGGCTATGTCCTAAAACAAGTGTTCCATGGTACAGAAAGTAGAAGCTTCCAACTTCTATTGTTAAGAAGTATCTGAACTTGAACTAGAGAATGGAGACATAGATCTCATTTACCAATGAGAGGAAGGCCAAAGCTCTTAGGGAGCACTGTTGAAGCCACCCCAACCAGAGAATTAGTGAACCACTGGAGTCACCAAATGACTCAGTGGCTGCTCACAGTGGGGGACTTGCTTACAGCTACGAAGACTTAGACCATTATGACGATGGCAGGAAGCTGGAGGCACACATAGGGCTGGATCAGTCACTGAGAACTACAACCTGATTGGCAGACAGAGAGTAAGCCACTGGGCCTGACATGGGCTTTGGAAAACCTCAAAGCTCATCTCTAGTGGACATACTTCCTCCCACAAGGCCACACCCACTCCAGAAAGGCCACACCTCCTAAACATTCTCAAGTAGTGCCACTGCCCAGAGACTAAGCGTTCAAATATAAGAGCCTGTCAGGGACATTCTTATTCAAACCACCACGCATGCACACCTAAAAATAAATAAGTGTTAAAGTTTTTAAGTAAAGTGGATGAACAAACCTTGCTATATTAACACAACATATTTCAATGTATCGATCTTTAAAAAACAGATTGCCAATCTACACACATGATGTAGTTTTTTTAAACACTGTGTTTAGTATAAGAAGTCAGGCTAAATGGAGTAAATACTGAATCAATCCATTTACATGCGATTTGCGATCAGTCAGAACTAATTTATAGCAAGAGAATAAAAGTGGTTGCCTCTGGGGTGTTGCAGGTTGAAATGAGGCACGCAGGAACTATGGAGATGAAATTTTCTTTCTCTTCATTTGCATGTTGCCTTTCTAGGTTTATACATGTGTCCAAACTCACTCAACCGTACACTTACGATCTTTGAATTTTCTGCATGTGAATTAAGCCAAAAATGAGTCAATCAAATTACCAACAAAACTACCCAAGCGCAGGCTTCGTCATGATGCTGTCCCGACATTGATTTGTACAAACCAGCTATAAAAAATATAATTAGGACATTTGGGAAATCTCCATTGTGTTCAGATAGGAGATAAAAACATATTGATCTGTAAATCCCACAGATAGCCAAGTAGAAAATATGCATCATCTGAAATACTATGCATAGTGTGATCTTGTATCATTATAACTCTAACACACATTTGTAGAAAAAGTGTGAGTATATTATAGTATTACTGAAGTATTCTTCATACCATGAGAATGCAATGCTTTGATTTCATATTTTTGCTTGTATTTATTTTCTCATCTCACACCATGTATAAGAACCAATCCTATTAATAAGTTTATGTGAGCAACTTGAATATTTATTTTTTTCCTAAAATTTATTTTAGTTACTTTTCTCATTTCTGCAACCAAATAATTATAAAGAAGCAACTTAAGGAAAAAAGGATTTATTTTGGCTTACAGCTCAAAAAAATACAGTCTCTTATGGCAACAAAGGCATGGTGACCCAGATAAGAGAGTGAGGTGCCTGGTCACATGGCATTCATGCTCAAGAACAGAGAGAGTAAGAAGTGGAGGCTCCCAGGACCCACCCTGTCCAACAACTCTGCCTCCTTAAATTTCCACAACTTCCTTAACAGCAATATTAGCTGAACCCTAAATGTTCAAAACCTGAGCCCACAGGGGATAGGGCGTGGATTTCATAGTCAAACTGCAACACCTTTTCCCACAAATATTACATTCCTTTCCATGTTGGAACTGAATCTAAATGTATTGCACACTGCATTTAATAGCACACTAAGGCGATCTTTAATAACCCCTTAGTAAGACCGGTGAGGTAGCTCAGCAGATAAAGGTGCTGACCAAGCAAGACTGGCAGTCTGAGCTCCACACCCAGGCCCATGGAAAGACACACACACACACACACACACACACACACACACACACATGGATAAATGCTAAATTAGAAAATAAAAATAAACTCTTACTAAATATTGCTCGTTGTACTTACATTTAGTTCTTGAAACCATTTTGTAAGAAAGGTGCTGTGCGCCTTTAATCCCAGCACTCGGGAGGCAGAGGCAGGCAGATTTCTGAGTTCGAGGCCAGCCTGGTCTACAAAGTTAGTTCCAGGACAGCCAGGGCTATACAGACAGAAACCCTGTCTCGAACCCCCTCCCCCAAAAAAAGGTGCTGTGGAGGGGTGGGGAAGTCTGGGAAGAGCTTGAGGGGTGAATATCTATCAGAATACATTGTAGGAAATCCCCAAAGGATAAATTCAAAATACTATACTTAAAAAGAAAAAGAAAGGCACTGTAACCTTACCCATTGGCAGATGAGAAGACTAAGCCTCTATACGTTCACCAGGCCAGCCAAAAGCAGGGTCCCTCTCCATCACACTTCTGGTTGTACAATTACTCATGTTTATGCCAGTATGCAAGGTCTCCTCCATTCTCAAAGCACCATTATGCTCCTGAAGAGGCTCAGGTGGAGCAACACGTATGTAAAGCCACAGAACAATTCTCCCAGAGTTAGCAACTTGCGGCCGTCCATTCGTGTGCCTGGGATATGAAAACAGGAGTGTGTGCACTGCCCAACAGATGTGGCTTCCCCCAGCTTCATCAGCGGGGCGCCGCCTCTTCACACAAAGCTCTCGCAGAGACTCTAACTTCATGCTTCCACTGCACGGCTTATAAAATGCCCAGATAAGAGAACTGCTATTTATGAAGGGTTATTTGGGGGAAATGAACCCATCTGTTTCTTTATAATCTAGAGCTAAAGCCTGGATCATCAGAACATTGTGAGATGGGAACATACTATCTTGGCCTCCTGCAAAATTGCTTTCCCTGAGCTCGGCATTCTGTCCTCTGTGCTTATTGGGGGATAAGTCAAAAAGACAGTGCGTGAATCCCACAAATGTGTTTGCAATCCAGAAGTCACCAGAGAACATTTTTATTCTGCCTCTATCCTATTGGTAAGTCAACACTCCAGTGAGTACTAGGGTTGTGTGTGTATGTGTATGTGTATGTGTGTATGTGTGTATGTGTATGTGTATGTGTATGTGTATGTGTATGTGTATGTGTGTGTGTGTGTGTGTGTGTTCTCATTTTATCAGTTCTTTGAGAATTCTGTATAATGTATTTTGACCATAACTATCCCTCCCATAATTACTCCTCCCAGACCCATGCCCCCTCTTGACCCACACATTTTTGTGTTCTCCTTTTTTTATCCATTAACCTAGTGGTTACCAATCTTCCTAATGCTGCAACCCTTTAATACAGTTCCTCCTGATGTGGTGACCTTCTATCATAAATGTATTTTCATTGATATTTTGTAACTGTAATTTTGTTACTGTTATATATTATAATGTTAATATCTGTGTTTTCCGACGGTCTTAGGCAACCCTCGTGAACGGGTCGGTCTACCCCTTAAGGGGTCGCGACCCACAGGTTGAGAACTGGAATGTTAACCCCCTCAAGAAAAGTTTGTGATGTTTTTATATTCTTGGGTGTGTGGTCTGTCCCCTAGAATTCTCCTACACCTTTAATGAAAACAGGCTCTCCCTCTCCCATCAAGCTCCTAAACCAGGTGTGGGGGGACGTCGTACCCCACCTCCCCTCTCCGTACTGCGTTTCTTGTCTGGCTTGAGCTCACAGCTCTTGGACCGGCTGTCACAACTGCTGTGAATTCGTATGTGTGACTGCCCTGCTGTGTGCAGAAAACAGTTCCCCTACCCACCCGCCGCCTCTGGGTCTAAAAGTCTCTCCACCCCTCTTGCACAACGCTCCCTGAGCCTCGGGAAGAAGGGTATGATGCAGGTGTCTCATTGAAGCCTGAGAACTAACTCTACAGTCAGGCTCCGTCTCCATACCTTAAGTGATCATGAGGCTCAGTGCTAATCACTGAAGACGCTTAGCTGATAAAGGGTTGGCTCTCTTTTAAAATTAGGTTCCAGCTAAAATTATATTTCTGAAGGAGTTTCCTCCACACATGCTTTGTTACTTGGAAACAGTTAAGCAATGTTTCCTCCCGTCTAACCACCCTTCCCAGCATCGTCAATAACAACAATGTGTTGCATTTAATCTTCAGAAGGCAGCTTTGAAGAGTTTACTTCTATCGCTCCAGTTAGACTTTCGAGGAAACTGAGGATGGATAATTAACCTAATTTGCCTAAGGTCATACAGGGGTTTCCCCGCCCCCCCTCCAATTGACAATATTCTCTCTGCAGACAAATGTGTTTTATTTTTCTCACAGTGCCTGCCAGGTGGTTCACAGGCAGAATTCTTACCCATCCTCACAGCTCTGCGGGACACCCTCTCTGTAAACACGCATGCTGTTTTCCTCTCTGGTTCTGATTCTGCCTTACATTTTGAAATTTTTTGTTCCAAAACGGATAGACAGCGACGAAAAATAAAAGAACTCCAACCCAAGTCCGAGACCTAGATAAAATTAACAGTATATGTGCAATTCCCACGTTCTTTATAACACGAAACCCAAAATCAAAAACAAAAACCTCTGTATTTCATTAAAAATTTGATAGACATTCAAAAATCACACCCAATTTTTGAAACAAAGATATGAATGGAATTGATTTAAACAAGAGACTGTTTAGGCAAGAGGAATGAGAATATTTTACTTAATCTGACAAACTCAGTGGGTTCAGAGCAGAGGAAAGGAGATAGAAGAATGTATGTCCAGGAGATGGCCATTGTACTGCCCAGAGCTTCTCTTTATAAAGTGGTTTTTCTCCTACAGAGGCCAGAAAAGCAATAAACTTAACAAGGCACACAGAAGCATTCAGGAGCCCGACCACAAAACCCGCTTGCTAGAACATGCTAACACTGCGCCATGCCTGACCTTCCTTGTCTTTGTTGCAGGGCACGATGCCTCAGCAATGCCAAACTTTTATTTGTAATCATTCACAGCCAATTCCAATTTACTACTGAGGTGAGAGTTTAGGTTGACAACCAAACCAAAGCTCCTTCACGCCATGAAATATTTCTCAGCTTGGACTCTATCGCATGCCTGTATCAGAACGGGACAAGATCCGTCTCCAAGGGTGATGGATGGTCTCTGTTAAAAATAAACCCCACTGCGCGTGGATACTGTTTCTTCCTTTCTTTCTTTTCTTCATTATTTACTGAGATGAGGTTTTGCTACACCACCCTGGCTGTCCAGACACACTCTAGGGAAATCAGGCTGACTTCACACTCACGGAGATCTGCCTGGCTCTGCCTCCCGAGTAAAAGCACATGCCAGCCACTGTGCCCAGCTGTGTGCCCAGCTGTGATTTATCAAGATGCTAATCAATGATGGTTCTTCTAAAAGTCACATTAAAGACGAGACAGTGATAAGAGTGGATCATTCTTAGGGGGTTTTTGTGGTGGTGGTGGTGGTTTTTTTTTTTTTTTGAAAAGTCAATTTATTTAATATTTTATGAGTATGGCTGTTTTGTGTGCCTGTGCACCACATGTGTGCAGTACTTGAGGAATACTCACCAACTTGAGAGTTGAGAAGCCATCTGACCCTTCCCTGGGGAAAAGTGTTATACAAACAAGGCAACTTCTGACCTATGTCTGAACGAATGGGGCTCTGGTTCCGTGGGGGGAGGGGAGGAGGCTGTATGCTTCAGTTTGTTAACGCTGCTACAGACTGAGTGGCTAAATCAACGCAAAGGTATGTCCTCACAATCTCGGATGTTAGAAGTCTCAAGTCCAGATGTCAGACAGCTGGTTTTCCTAAGAGCCTCCAGGTGGCTGTCATCTCCTTGTCTTCTCAGGTCCTCCCTTTGAGTGTCTTCATTCATTGGAGGATTAGGGACTTCTAATGGTCCCATATTTACATAGTTACTTTTTAAAAAAAAATAAATGTTGCTACATTGATGTGTTTATTGTGTATGTGTGTAGGGGGAGGGGTGTGAGCCACAGAACACATGTGGAGGTCAGAAGACTTAAGTTTTTTCCCTCCCGTGCGTGGATCTCAGGGATCAATGTCATCATGCTTGCCAGCCACTGCTTCTACCCACTAGACCACCTCGCCATCCTATAACTTAGTTCCTTCTTTAAGGATCCTGCCATGACTGGGGAGATGGATCTATGGGCAGAGTGTTTGCAGGGACCTTGTTAGTTCAGATAGTCAGAACCCATGTAAGAGCTAGACACAGCCAATCCATGGAGCACGCTGGCCAACCAATCTAGAGAGGCAACAGTAGGCAAGTTCAGTGAGAGACCCAATCTCAACAAAATAAAGGTGGAGAGTGATAGAGGAAGACACCCCGGTGTCAACCTCTGGCCACCAGGCACACGTGCACACACAGGTGCACACGCAACAAACTTAAACACACACTGCACACAAAATGAATAGATATGCTGTCTCCACACAGAGTCATTCTGAGGTACTGAGATGAGAACTTCAACATGTGCATTTGAGGGACACTTTGTGGCCCCCAATGGCCACTCACACAAACACTGACACCACACACACACACACACACACACACACACAATGTCCTATTCTGACTGCACTGTGTTCCAAAGCCCAGTGCCCAATCATAGCAACCCTATTTCTCTTATACTACATGAATTATTTAAAAACCTGGGGATTTTCAGGGCAGTGGTGACGCACACCTTTTATCCCAGCACTCGGGAGGCAGAGACAGGCGATTTCTGAGTTCAAGGCCACCCTGGTCTACAGAGTGATTCCAGGACAGCCAGGGCTACACAGAGAAACCCTATCTCAAAAAATAATAATAATAATAACCTGGGGATTCTCTGCCTAAAGCACTTGGAACAGCCATAAGGAGAAAGAAGAATTTCAACAACATCAAAATAATTTATATATATATATATATATATATATATATATATATATATATATATATATCCTTGTTTTCCAACTCACAAAACATAAAATGTCAACTGAAAGGATATCCGATTATTTCCTTCATAATAGCAATAGAAATGGCATTAATCCTGGGGACTAGGCAAGAACAAACAGAGAGGAGTTAAGTCTGGGAGGGAGTAGAAAAAAAGCAGCCACCATCCCTAGAAAAATTTAAAATTCATGGTCCTCTTAACTGGACATGCAAATATCAGAATACACTCCCAAGAGAGACATGTCAATTGCTAGTATATACATTTTTTCTAATTATTAGTGATTCTTTTCCCTATTTGCAACATAGTTCCAAAGGTATGAGACCACAAAGTAAGTCTAAATTAATCATAATTTTTCCATTAAAGACATGTTTTAAGATTTATTTTCTTTTATGTGTATGCCTGCTTATAGGTACCATGTGCATGCAGTACCCAAAGAGACCAAGAGAGGGCACTAGAGTCCCCAGAATTGGAGCAATAAGCCAGGTGAGCTACTTATGGCATTTTCCTTCAATTGCTTCCTAACCTTTTTTTTTTTCTCTCATAATCAATACTATCAACCATTCCCTAACATGAACTAGTATTTCCCATATGATAAAAGTGGATCTTTTTAGGTTTGACTTTTTTGAAAAGTTGATTTATTTAATATTTTATGAGTGTTTTGTATGCCTGTGAGCCACATGAGTGCAGTACCTGAGGAGTCCAGAAGAGGGCACTCAATTTCCTGGAACTGGAGTTACAGAGAGTTGTGATCCTTCGTGTGGGTACCGGGAGTTGAACCTGTGTCCTCTGGAAGAGCAGACAGTGTTCTGAACCACTGAACAACCTCTCGAGACTCCATTTTTAGTTTTTATACTGTTACTGAAATTTTAAGGCTGTCCAGTGTAGTTTTGAAAGAAAATCAGGACTGCTGAGATGGATCACCAGTTAAGAGCACTGACTGCTCTTCTGAAGGTCCTGAGTTCAAATCTCAGCAACCACATAGTGGCTCACAACCATCCATAATGACATCTGACACCCTCTTCTGGTGCGTCTGAAGACAGCTACAGTGCCAGGCAGTGGTGGCACACGCCTTTAATCCCAGTCCTTGGGAAGCAGAGGCAGGCAGATTTCTGAGTTCGAGGCCAGCCTGGTCTACAGATTGACTTCCAGGACAGACAGGGCTACACAGAGAAACCCTGTCTCAGCGGGAAAAGAAAAGAAAATCAGGGCCAGAGTTTGCAGTTATTTTAGGAGGCAATTTGGACACAGAAAAAAATGATCCCTGCCAATCAGAACACACTTTGTCACCTGAGAGCACTGGGCATAGCCTGCTGAAAGAGGGAGGGCTATAGGACTCTTCTGAGACCTAGAACTGCCTTATGTACCAGCCACACTGAACACCTGATACCCAAATGTCTGGTGATCACCTTTCTTAAAGGGGATTAGATATCAGAAAGTTATATAATGAAAAGATTGATTTTCTGAGTACATTTTTAATAGCAAAATCAAAACTAAAAAACAATCCACTCTTAACATATTTCTTTCTCCTCCATGGTTTATAACCAGCTGCCTTCAAAGGAGCCCTGAATCTTTCACTAAAGAATATAAATAAATAAATTATGATTAATAAAGAATATAAGGAAGTAAGACTATAGCTGTAATCCCAGCATCAGGGAGGCTGAGGTGGGATTGTTAGCTGAAGACTGGGCTACATAAGAAAATCCTCCTGTCTCAAAAGAAAGGGCCAGGAAGATGGCTCAGTGGGTAAGAGCACATGCAGTATGTAACATGAAGGCCTGAGTTCAGATCCCTTCCCAGTGACCACATAAAGCCAAGTGTGTTCCCTGTGGGTGGAACCCCAGAGCTTAAGACAGAGAAAAGCAGATCCCAGGAACAGCCTATCCGCAGGCCTCGTTGAAATAGCAAGCTTTCAACTCAGTGAGACATGCTGTCTCAAAGATGGAGAATGATAGAGCAGGATATGTAATAGTAACTTTTATCTGCCAGGTGTAATTGTTGTCTTGGAGACTTCCTGCTGTATGAGCTCACCCATTCTAGTTCTGTCTGAACTCTGGCTGGCTAGTTCAACTCAGCTGTTCTGGCTCAAAACTCCTCTCCAAGCTGACTGATTCAATCTGGCTTCTCTGCTTCTTACTGATTTGCTCTGCTTAAACAAACAAAAAAAAAGTGCCTCTGAATTCCACAAACTGAACCGCACTTGCCAAGGACCAGCCTTGGCTTGGAGAAGGATTCTGAGAGAAGGGGTGTCTGGGAGCAGTGAAAAGAATAACTCAAAGTCAAATCGTGGATCCTGTGAAGTTCTGCTTGAGACAGCTTTTCCAGTCGGCTTCTCTCCATGCTCTGCTTTCTCTCTGGAGATTTCTCTGTCTATATTCTGCTCGCTTTCTAGTCTAAGAGAGCTCCGTGTCCATGTCCTGCTCACTCATGTGTCTGTGTGTGTCTGTGTGTGTGTGTGTGTGTGTGTGTGTGTGTGTGTGTGTGAACTGAATTCTCCCAGCAGTTCTCTCTTTTTATCCTAAAAAAAATTCTCTGGATAGCTCATCTCAATCTTTTATTTTACACATCAATCTAGTCGCTTACTCCGGGTTTTCCTTTTGATTATCTCATGAGTCAGCATCCCCAGACCCCAGCCCTTTGATTCTTAGGAGACAGAAAGCATACATTTTTTTTCTTAACTCTGCAAAAGAATTTAAAGATCTGTCTGCCTTTGTTAGGCACAGATGATGATAAGCTGGCCAGGTGGGACCCTGTCCTGAAATTACCATTTCTACCATGCCTAGGTCTCACCTTGCTCTGTCCTAGGCTGACCCTGAACTCAGGAATCTATTTGCCTTCGTATCCTTCTGACAAGCTGGCTCATAGTGTATCTACCTCTGTTCCTTTAGATTCACGAAGCCCCTCATAATTCACGTTGCATCCTTATATTTTTTGCATAGTTGAAAAATTATATATTTTTGAACTCATGTTTTTAGAGTTCTTTTCCACAGCTTTCGGGGCTGTCCTGAAGGTCTCACTCTACTCCTGGGATACTGGTGTTTCTACTTATCATGGAGTCACTAACATTAACAGGGAGGACATTCCTTAAAGGATGTAAAAGATGTACATCATTGTTAAACAAACAAGCCTTATGCCCACAGCAGCCATTAGCACTCATGGGGCCCTGTCCAAGGGAGAGTAGCCATGTCACTGTGTCCCCACCAGGGCCACACCATGATCAGCATGCAATGACTGCACTAACTGAATGGAACTGCACAAATTCAACTCACCTCAATTGCATTCAAATGAACTGCACCAAACTACACTGAACTCAGCTCCACTGAACTCCACTGCGCTGTCAAGCCTCACCGGAACTACATTCACCGAACTGCTCTCCCCACCCGACCCCGACCCCGACCTGACCCCTCACTCACTCACTCTGAGCTGCTCTTAAGGAGCTTCTCTTTCCTGTCTGTCTTGTGAGAAGAGAGTTGAGTCTGTCCTATGTCTGACTCATTCTGTCAAAACCTTTCTTTGAGTCATCACTTAGCTTCTCAATTAGACATCATTCTTTGGGATTAGAGGTGTGTACTAAAGGCATGTCTACATTCTAACCAGAGGATTAAAGGTGTGTGGTATGTCTGCATTCCAGCCAGATCACACAGACCTAGAAGGTCTTTGGATGCAATCCCTTGCCAGAGCAGCCATGTTGTTGGATTAAAATTCCTCAACAATAACTCAGTTGGGAGAATATTCATCCAGCACGTGCAAACGCTTGAGTTCAGCCACCAGAACTATAAATCAGGAGCAGTGGGGTACACTTGAAATCCCAGCACTCGCCAAGCAGTGGTGGCGCACGCCTTTAATCCCAGCAGAGGCAGGCAGAATTCTGAGTTCGAGGCCAGCCTGGTCTACAGAGTCAGTTCTAGGATAGCCAAGGCTATATAGAGAAACCCTGTCTTGAAAAAAGAAAAAGAAATCCCAACACTCATGATGTGGAGGCAGGAGGTTCAGAAATTCAAGGCCATCCTCTACTGTGTGTAGGAGTTTGAGACCAGCCTGAGATACATGAGACTCCACCTGGAAATTAGGAAAGGGGAGAGAGAGAAAGAGAGAGTGAGAGAGCTAAAAATGATTGATACTAAACTAATTGAATACAATAAGCAAGCTTCATTCCAGATAGAAATATCTGAAACATTTATATGTGCATATATGTGTACATGTCCGTGTGTGAGAGTATGTGCATGCATGTTCAACAGTGCATATGTGGAGGGCAGAGTACAACCTTGGGTATAAATTCTTGCATAACTTCTTTATTTCCTGACTTTTCTGCTGAGAAAGAACAAGAGACTCATATAAGAGAATATATATCATTGAATAGGTCTTTGTGCCCCAAGGGGAAAAGATGACTGAGTTTTGGGTCAGGATGTTCTACATGAAACTGGTTTGGTTTGGTTTGGTTTGGTTTGGTTTGGTTTGGTTTGGTTTGGTTTGGTTTGGTTTGGTTTGGTTTTTTTACTCAAATCTGCCTTGAGGATTTGGCATAATGATTCATTATTCACAGACTTGATTCTCTTACTGCCTCTTGAAGTAAAAAACTCAACACCCAAACCAGCCGACTGAGTGAGTGGTTGGCAGGTGAGAAAATCCTGGAGATGCTGGTCTCTCAGAGCCTGGCTCGTTTGGTTTAACGTGATGATTTCCAGTTCCACCCATTTTTCAGCAAACAATATGGTTTTTGTTCTCCCTTTACCTCTTTTTACATTGTGTGTGTGTGTGTGTGTGTGTGTGTGTGTGTGTGTGTGTGTCCACAGAACTATTGTGAAGGTCAGAGGAAAATGTGGAGGATTCATCTGTCTTATACAGACCTTGAGAATCAAATCCAAATCATCAGCTTTAGTGACAATCATCCTTACCCACTAAGCCATCTCACCAGCCCCAAATCTGGTGTGTCTAGACATATTTTTTCATCCATTTGTCTGGTCCTATTGTGGATAATAAATACCACAAGAAACACTGTAGATATCTCTGTTGTATCAAACCCTGTAGATATCTCTGTTGTATCCAACTTTGTATTCCTTTGGGTGCCGAGGAGTGGTATAGCTGAATCCTACAGTATTTTTCTTGTTTAGGTGTTTTTACATATTGGTTTCTATGATGTGGGCACCAGTTTGTACTCCACCAATGATGTATAGGGGTTCCTTTCTCTCCCTCATCCTCACCAGTATTCACTGTTGCTTGTTCTCTTGATGACCACCATGCAGACTCAGTTAAGAAGGAATCTCACCATACCTTTGATTTGCATTTCCCTGGTGGCTAAAGGTGTTGAATATATTTTCATATGTTTGTTGGCCATTTGCACTTCTTCTGAGAAGTGTCTGTGTGGTTCGTTCACCCAGCCAGCTGAGCCCTGGAGGATGTTCCCAGCCAGTCTCTTTCGGTAGATGGTACTGTCTACTTGGTATTTCTTTAGGTGCAGAAGTCAAGTCAAGATTAATCATGCATGCTGGGCAGTGGTGGCGCACGCCTTTAATCCCAGCACTGGGGAGGCAGAGGCAGGCGAATTTCTGAGTTCGAAGCCAGCCTGGTCTACAGAGTGAGTTCCAGGAGAGCCAGGGATACACAGAGAAACCCTGTCTCGACAAACAAACAAAAGATTAATCATGCAAACCATTCACTGAGGCAACATGCCTACGTCCCATGGAAAGAAACAGAAGGTAGAGACTGATTCAGAATGTGACCCAGGACCACAGTTGTGAAAGCAAAGACGAAAGGAAGAGCCATGGTATAGCTTTGCAAAACCCAAATAGAATAATGACCAAAAGCTACTTTTATAGGAGGAATCCTGTGTTGGGCAAAATGGGCCTGGCACCAGATTCATCACCAAGCTCAGTCAGATGAGAAGCAGCCTGGAGAAGCCTGGTCCAGCATGAGCACAGGGCAGTCACAGCAGCTGGTACTGTCAATCAAGGGAGCTCTCAACGGTGGGTTATTTATCTGCAGATCTTAGCAGGGCACTTCCAGAGTTCCTCCGTCATCAGACACATTGTCATGAGGACTCTGGAGCAAGCTTTGCCCTTTGCTATGACTTCTCAAACATGGCAAGAGAATAACGATAATTCTGTAAAATAAATTAACTGAGCTTCTGCGTTCTTAAGTGGACTGTGCAGAACATAATTTGGCGTCTGATAGCTTCTTCCAGGCCTCATCTTGTAGGATTAATAATGAGACCCAGGGATTCCATGATCATGCCCTCCAGGGCTTGGTCTTGTGTGTCAGCTCTCCCGTCAGATAATACGAATCTAATAAAGCTGTTGGTAACATTTTAGTCATCTTGCAGTTTTGTAACCACCACCCTACTAAGCTATCAGGTGACCACCTGATAGAGTTCTTCTAACTCTACAAATCACACACCTATTTATGAAAACATAATCATTCTTGACTCAACAAGTGGACAGAATAGTGTGAATGAATGACTTCTGTACAACCATGCAGCTACTGCCATAATGATTCTCTGGTACTCCACTCACATCTCCACCACCACCAAAAGATCAGAATAAATTCCTAGATACTGTGTTAATTCCTCTGCAAATGTCTCAGTATGCCTTTTCTTAAAACTAACATCATAACTAGAAAGGGTCCGCAATGATATGACTAAGCATGTACAGTCATTTATTATCAAATATCCAGTCAGTGTTCCCTTTCTTTGCCCCCATTGGGTTCATCATAAACTATACAGCTGCTTTCTCAACAAGCAACCAAACAGTACTTAAATTACAAATTGGTTGCCTAACGCTTTCCTCCTGGATTAAAACCTTCTGCCTTGGGGTGAAGCTCAGTGAAACAATACAATGTTCTACTCAGGAAGTAAATGAATGAAAGGCTTCAGGAAGTTCCTGAAACTTACCAGATTTATGAAGCCAGTCTCTCTCTCTCTCTCTCTCTCTCTCTCTCTCTCTCTCTCTCTCTCTCTCTCTCTCTCTCCAATTTTATATAACCCATAGGAACTGCTGAGAGTCTCAGACAAGTCTAACAGTCCACAATAAGCAGAGACCAGCTAAGCCGCTGGAAGAGACACAGACTAACTAGGCTACCTGAAAAGGACCCTTTCCAATCCACTAAGCTATCTCGAGATTGTGCAGTGTTCTCCAAGGTCTGTCATCCCTGCTAGAATGGGCATTTGGTGATAAAACTGCCTTTTGAGTCACCTCTGATCTTATAAGTAATCCTTCATTCATATTCCTATAAATAACCCCAATCAGACTCATTGATTCACCAAGCTAGGTTTTGGTAGTATCCTTACTTAGGTATAATGTTAATTCCAGACTTGGTGTGAGTAGACACTTAACATCTCCCCAGGAACAGTGTCACACAACAAAGTCACGGATATGAATAAGGTCTCTTATAAACTGTGTTTCTTCTATCTCTTTCTGTCTTCTTAGATAACTACCTATTTGTTGACTGGACCAGGTCATATGTCTTGAAGGGTTTCTACCTGATGGGGTCTACCAGCCTTGCCTCTGCTAAGCCGTCTTAATATATGTGCATCTGGCTGTATGTGTGGGAGCCACACCCTGGAGCAAATGCTCCAAGACATTTTTCACAGAGAGCTCATGAGGGAAAAATTGAGCCCAGAAATTTCAAATGCTCATCACTGAGATGCTAGGCTGAACACTTGAATGTCAGTTAGCTACACGGGATACAATATTCTCCATGATTTTCCTGAAATTTCTTAATTTTGCTACCTCGGGGTCTTCTATAATATATTTTTGCTATTAATATCAACAAGTCAAATGCCAAACTTGGTTGGTATTTTTTTAATAAATGACTTAGAGGCTAGAGAGATAGCCCAGTTGGTAAAATACTTGCCTTGCAAGCACAAGGATGTGAATTCAATCCCCCAGAACCCCCACGAAAAGCCTAGCATAGCAGTATGTGCTTATAATCTCAGGGTAGGGGAGGAGGAGACAAGTGAACCTCTGAAGCTCACAGGGCGGCCAATCCAGCTTACACAGCAACTCCAGCCCAACAAAACCAGGTGGAGCCAGTGGGATGACTCATTGGGTAAAGGAATTTGCCAAACCTGAGGACCTGAGTAATCACCAAAACATGTATGGCAGAAGGAGAGAATCAACTCCTAGGAATTTCTCTCTGACTTTCATACATAGACCACAGTGTGCACATGTGTACATATACACACATTCAATAATATAATAAACATTTTTAAAGAATGGTACATTATTTATTTAAACGACAAAAACCAGAATGGTGTCTGAAGAACAATAGCCAAGGTTGACTTCTGCCTTGTACACACACACACATGAATATGTACCCAATGCACACACGTGTCCCCTCATGCAAATGCCTCACCAGACTTTGTTTCCTGGATGCTCAAAGAATTACTTATCGTTAACATCTAATGGTTTTACTAGAATATATCTCTGTGTTGACCACTTTGGCCAGTTTTCTCCTCTTTGTTTTGTTCCCTTTCAATAGGTAGATCTACACATCCTTTTATTTCATGAAATATTTCTGTTTCTTTTCTTTCTTTTTTACTACTTGGGGACAAGCCCAGGGTCTTGCACATGCTAGGCAGATGCTCATCTACTGAGCTGCCTCCCTGCTCAGGGCAGTTTTTCTTAAATAACATTCTTCGTTGCATTCTTTTGTGTTGTGTGTCTTCAAAAACTTCAAGAACATTGAAGTTTCACTGCCTGTTTTGCTTCTCACGATGCTGTTGAGCTGATTCCTGGAGAGTGGGCTAACCTGATTCAGTGGGGGAAAGGTTACAGTTAAGAACATTCTAGGAGACCAGAGTCACATATGCAAGAACAGAGACTCTATTTGAATAACCACAGCTGGTGGCTGAGGTTGGATATGTGGTAAATATACAAAATATGAGAAAGAAATCAGACTGGAGTGACAGGACGCTCTTCATAACATGCTTTGATGCCAAATCAATGTGCTTTGAAATTTTTTTGAAAGCTAATACAAATTTTGAAGTATTCAGAAATCCTTTATAGCTATCACCATGCTGCTGTGGAAAAAAGAAAAGAAAACTGAAATAAAGACACTGCCCTGGCTTGCTTTCTGTTGCTGTGATAAACACCATGATCAAAAGCAACTGGTGGAAGAAAGGGTTTGTTCTCACAAGTTATAGAGCATCACTGAGGGAACTCAAGGCAGGGGCTTGAAGCAAAAACGGAAGTAGAGACCCTCATGAAACACTGCTCATTGGCTTGTTCCATCTGGCTTGCTCTGCTGGCTTTCTTACACATCCAAGGCTCACTGGCCTAGAAATAGTCCCTCCCACAGTGGGATAGACTCTCCTGCATCCATAAGCAAGTAGGAGCTTTACGGACATGGTCACAGGCCAATGGGCAATGGGCATTTCTTTAGTTGTGGTTTCCTCTTCCTCCAGATAATTAGGTTTGTGTTAAGAGGACAGCTGAAACTGACTGGGGCAGACACTAAATATATATATTAAAATATACTATAGCTCAATACATATATGAAATGATCACATTAATCAAAATAATTTTCAATGTTTAAGGAGATAGAAATGTTCGTGATTATGTTTTAATGATTATGTATTATATCCAGGTATAAAATGATCACACTATAACTCATACACTTTATACAGTCAGCTGATTATCAGAGTCAGCAAGAACAAAACTGAGAACAGTGATACAGAGATCTGTAGGTCGAATTAAATGGTGTTTAGAACTAATATAGATACTAAATGCAGGTCTTATATGCACATGATAAAGGGAAAGAGGCAGGCATGATGGTGCCTGGGTGTCAGGAGAACACCCCAGGCTGTGTCTGTCTTCAACTAAGACAAGAAAATAACATGCAGAAATGAAGAGAGCAAACAATTATCCAGGGATGCTCAAAGGGAAGAGGCGAGTGCGGAGGGGGGAGCCTTGGGCAGATGGGAGATGTTTGTTATAGACAGACAGCAATCACATTGGCCACCAGGAGCCTGCGAAGGAGACAGACTCCCACATGCGGAGCGCTAAAGTGTGGATCTGGAGAGCCCCCTCAAACCCACATTAAAGACATTCCAATCCATGAAATCTTCCAAAGGTGTGGACTAGTAGGAGGTTTTAGTTCACCGGGAACAGACCTCTGAAGGAGACTGTGGGACTCTGGGCTCCAATGCTGCCTTGTTTGCATCCCAAGTACGAAGCGAATGGTTTCACTATGTGTTCCCACCAGCTATGTCAGCACAGACTGTCTTAGTTTGGGTTCTACTGCTGTGAAGAGACACCATGACCAAGACAACTCTTATAAAGACAAACATTTCATTGGAGCTGGCTTACCATTTCAGAGGTTCAGTCCATTATCATTATGGTGAGAAGCATGGCATTGTGCAGGCAGGCAAAGTGCTGAAGAAGCCAGGAGTTCTTGATCTGAAGGCAGACAGAGGAAAACTATCTTTCACAGGCAGCCAGGAGGAGGCTGGAGTCCTACCCTGGGTATAGCTTGACCTTATATATGAGACCTCAAAGCCTACTTCCACAGTGACTCACTTCCTCCAATAAGGCCACACCTCCTAATAGTGCCACCCCCATGGGCCATGCATTCAAACACATGAATCTATGGGGTCATACCTATTTTAAACACCACAGAGACTCAAAGCAATGCACCAGGACCTCTGAGACAGTAAGGCAAACTAAACCTCTCTTTTCCGTAAGCTGAGCATCCCAGGCATTTGTTACAGGGACAGAAAGCTGACAGACTCCCAGAGCAAAGGGGAGGCCCTTGAAGAAGGGATAACGGGTCAAGGTGGAAGAGAGATGGGTCAAAAACCTGAACAATGGGATTGAGGTCACATGTAATCAGGAAAAAAATATTTCTTTTCCTGATCTGGGAATTAATTAGGAATGTTGATCCTCTTGTGTGCAATGAACATCACAGCCGGCATTTCTGCACACTCTACTCTCTGATCTTCAGGAGAGAATGCCTCTGCTGATATCATATCATTATCTACACTTTGTCTGTGCATGTGTTCTAAAGCTCTTATTCACTCTTGGACAACAACTACAGTATCCCAACGTCTCAATCCAAAACAAATAGCTAAGAGTTAAAGTTCCCACTATAGCTAGAAACTGTATATTTTCTCACAAAAAGTTGTTTCCTAAGTAAAGGGACTGAAATATTTGTGGATAATATATGAGGTCGGATATTTTTCTGGTGTGTCTGTGAGTGTGTACATGTGCATGTGTGTGTGCATGTAGGTCAGAGGTCAACCTCAATTGACCTTCCTTAGGTATCGTTCACCTGTCACCTGTCATGTATATGTATGTTTCTTTGTTTGTTGAAATAGGGTCTCTCAATGGTCTGAAGTGAGCCCTGGCTGATCAAAGAGCCCTAGAGTCCCACCTGCTTCCATCTCCCCACAACTGGGATTACCAGCTGTTCTACCATCCTGGCTGTTTCGCTTGGATTTTGGAAATAAAACTAAGGTCTATGCTTATATGGCAACCTCTTCACCGACTGAAGTAGATCTCTGGATTCTGGTTTTAAAAAAAAAATCAGTAAAACAGGATTGGGTATCAGTCCAAGCTGGGTAACAGAACTTGAAAACACAGCATCTATTGTCTGTACTTTTGTGTGGCCTTGACATTTTTATCAACTAAACAGCCTTTTTTAACATTTCAAAGAAAACAATTTTCTAGTAAATGTGCTCAATCATAGCTATACTTGGTTCCCACCCTAAGCAGAAAAGACTCTAGATGTATGAATTTCAACTATTGCTATTATTACCACCAAATCTCGGAGTTTCTTTTTATAAAAGACTAAAACTTCAGAAGCTAGTGAGAAGGCTTAGCAAGTAAAAGTACAAACAAGCCTGATGACCCGAGTCTGACTCCCAGAACCTACATAACAAGCCTGATACAGAAGTACACATCTGTAATCCCAGAACTTCTACAGGAGGTACACATCTGTAATCCTAGGACTCACTCCTACAAGAGGTACACATCTGTAATCCTAGGACTCCTACAAGAGGTACACATCTGTAATCCTAGGACTCCTACAAGAGGTACACATCTGTAATCCTAGGACTCCTACAAGAGGTACACATCTGTAATCCTAGGACTCCTACAAGAGGTACACATCTGTAATCCTAGGACTCCTACAGGAGGTACACATCTGTAATCCTAGAACTCCTACAGGAGGTACACATCTGTAATCCTAGGANGCAAGCTGAAGAGGAGAGGCTAAAACGAGGGAGAGGCCCCTACTTCCGCTTCCACTTCATTTCCGCTTCCACTGCCGCTTCTGACCAAACTGAACCTCTCACCAAGGAAAATCTTTGGAAGATGGATGAAGTACCGGGAATGTATGGGAGGCTACAAGAATCACCTATGTCCGAGGAATCTCACACTGCTTGTGATGTGGAAGTGAGGTCAACTTCAGGTACCGTGTGCCACTCAAGCATGTGCTAAATCATCACCTACACCCAGAAAAGGTATGGTATAGCGCATGCGTGCTGGAGATCCGGAGCCTCCACAAGCTAGACACACATTCTTCCCGCAAGCTATACCTCAGGCCCCAAAGGATTTCCTTTTTAATATCTGAAATAAAAGGGAAACGTGTGCCAATTTGTTTAATGAGGCCAGGCTAACCTTCTTATTAAAACTTGAAATGGATCTTGCAAGAAAAGTGAATTATGAACCAATAGTCATCATGAGCATAATCACAAAACTGATTTCAATGTAATTTTAACTTTTATTTTAAAAAGATAATAGGCTGCAACCAAATGGAATTTTATCTCAGGGTTCAAGGTTGAATCTATATTGGGGGATGGGGAACTAACCAATATTTAAAATAGGGCAGGTAGGGGGGAAATATAACCTCTGCATAGATTTCAGAAAAGCACTGAGATTTACAAAAAAAAATTTTAAATAAATAAAAAATAAAAACCCTTGCAACACAGTGAAAACAAGAAAATGTTACTTTGATTTAATATTGAAGTTCTACAAAATATCTATATAAAAAATTTACATAATAGTGAAGCATTGAAACCTTATTTCCAAAGGACCCACCCGACTGCCGCTGTTCCTTATGGTAAATTAGGTCTCATGCTGAGGGTTAAATAAGTATGAGACCTACCAAGGGATAAGAGTGAAAAGCACACAAGCCTGGCTAGTCAGCCATAACCTTCTCTGTGGCAAATCCAAATATCACCCAGAGAAACCGTTTTAAAATGAACTGAGTCAAGTGGGATTTCTCACTCGATATGAAAATCTTGTTATTTATCAGAAAAGAGTGGAAAGGAATTTTCGCATGTATACCTGTGCGTGGTTTATGTATGTGTTCACACATGTAGAGTACATGTGCACCTGTGTGTGCTCACATTTGAAGGCCAGAGGCTGACTGACTTCCCCCATCACTTGGCACCTTAAATACTAAAGCAGGGTCTCCCTTGATCCTGGAGTTTGTTGGTCTGTAGTCTAGCCAGCCTGCTCCAGACAGCCCCTCCCCCGACTTGTCAGTTACAGGAGGGCTGCCACACTCACTTGTCACCTATATCATTCTCTGGCCCACCCAGCAGGTGCTTGACCCACACACCATCTTCCAAGCCCCAAGAAGTGGATTTTTGTAATCATGGTCAAAAAAACATGAAGAACATGTATGTACAAATTGTACGAATTGAGTATTCTTAGGGATTAGCTAAATTGGGTATGTTCAGTTCTTCACAAAACACTGAACACATCATTGACATAGACTATTAAAAAGGCAAACAACCAATATTTATGTTTATGAACTTCAAAGCAAAATATTATGAAGATAATATTTCCCTTGAAACCAATACAAGTATTTCATAAAATCTGTACCTGAATTCTTATATAGTGGGGGTTGAGATGCTGCAAAGTGAGCTGCCTATGTGAGCCTAAAAGCTCACAAACAACCAAGACAGTTTTGCAAATGAACAGAGCTGAAGACCTCACGTGACTAGGTACTAAGACTTTTATTCTAAAAGCACAGGACTTAAGATAACACAACATCACTCAGGGATGGAAAAATGACTCCAGCTCAGAAGAGCTGAGAGTCCAGAAGCAGGACTCCACGGACAGGCACACGTGGATTCTAACAAAGGTGATGCTTCAGGGATAAGCAAGAAAGAAGGGGCATTTCAATAGAAGGTTCCACGTCCCTTGGATTTCAGTGGAGGGGACTGATGTGTGACCTTTCCTTACACAATACACAAAGAACGTTCTGATATTTTGAAGATCCAGAGAGCAAAGGTAAAAATAATAAAACTTTTATGATTAAAAAAAACTCCGGAGAAAATATTCATGACTTCAGGGGAGCAATGACAAATGATTCTTATGTAGAATAGTTCTGTGTAAATGCACATGACTGCTAAAATGAGGACAACACGATAAAAATGCATTTTACCTAAAACAGATATCCAGGTGGCAAAAAAAAAAGCAATTAAGAGGTGTTGAACCTCAGCAGTCATGGAGAAAACACAAAAGGGACAAGAGAGAGAGATGCTCAGTGGTTAAAAGCTAATTACAAGGGACCTGAGTTCAGATCCCAGCATGCACAGAGCAATTCACAACTGCGAGTAACCCGTTATAGAGGACCCAATGCTCTCTTCTGTCATCTGTGGACATCAGACACACATGTGATACATACACAGACATGCAGGCAAAACACTCGTGAGTAGGAAAGAAAAGGAAATAAATATTTTTCATAATTACACAAGAATTAAAATTATGATATGTCACTGTGCAAAGTGACTAGAATAACAAGAAGAATAGCAACAATAAATAATCCTAACCCTGACCTCCAGCCATGCTGGAGAGCAACTGGAAACATCCCACACTGATGGAGGAAGTAGCAATTAGTACAGACACACTGGAAACCTCCTTGACAGTATCAGGTAAACTAAAACCATTGTGTGTACTATTGTACACACATAAGTAATATGACAGGCATTGTGAGTTGTGTTTCTCACTATAAAAGAAACGACAGACATGAGGTTGGAGAGATGGCTCAGTGGCTAAGAGCACTGGCTACCCTTGCAGAGGACCTGGGTTTGATTCCCGGCACCCACACGGCAGTCCACAACCACCTATAATACCAGTTCCAGGGAATCTGATGCCCTCTTCTGACCTCTGTGAGCACCAGGTACACACATGGTAACACATATACAGGCAGGAAAAACACACATAGATAGATAGATAGATAGATAGATAGATAGATAGATAGATAGATAGATAAATAAAACCATAAACGTGGGGTGATCCTGAGTGATTGCTCTAGAACTGGAAGTCAAAGAAAGATAAATCCATGGTTGTTAGTATTAGCTATTAACTTGAAAGACTCTAGAATGGCTTGTAGGTGGTTATACAAATTATGTTCATTAGCGTGAGGCCATTCCCTGGGCAGGGGACCCTGGACTATATAAACAGAGAGGATAACTGAACAGATACATACATTCATTGTTCTCGTCTCCTCACTGCGGACACAGTGTAGGCATATGGTTCAAGTTCTTTTCACCTTGACTTTGCGGCCATGATTGATTGTACACTGAACTGTGGGCTAAAATGAACCCTTGCTTCCTTAAGTTACTATTGTCAGGATTATTTTATCACAACAACAGGAAGAGAAACTAAGGCAGTATGTTTTCAGCAGCTTCCATTAAAAACACCTAGAAACCATGTATTCCTTTAGACTAGACCCTAGGTCCTATTACCTAAGTCCCATTCACCTCTGGAAGGACATAAGGCTCCCTGGGAGTAATAATGTAGGAATGCCTTACATTGCCAAAAAAAAAAAGCATACCATATCTCAAAAAAAAAAAAAAGATGGAAGTGTCAAAATCTTGGATACTTTGAACATCCAGTAAGTAAAGAATATAAGAGGGGGGGGGAGAGGAAGAGGGGGGGAAAGGAGAGGGAGGGAGAGAGAGAGAGAGAGAGAGAGAGAGAGAGTTAGTTTAGACTTAAATTCTAAGTTTGGATAAAAAGTAGGATGTTTACTGAGTTGCTTTGATTCCCCAGTCCTCTTCATTACAAAATGAAATAAGCATGCAATGAGCAAAACAGATTTGCAGAACAAAACTAAAGTCACAAAAATAGTCAAAGCCTCAACAAAAAGAATCACCATGTGCCACACTGACATCACATCCCAGATATGACCATCAAAATGCTTAGGTAATATCCAAGCCCAATTATCTTAATTATAATCTTAATCTATGTGTGATGAAACATCAAAGAAATAGTCATTGAGGAATACTCCTTAAAAATATGTCCTGCTTTTTTTTTCTTTTTTTTTTTTTGGTTTTTCAAGACAAGGTTTCTCTGTATAGCCCTGGCTGTCCTGGAACTCACTCTGTAGACCAGCTTTTTTTTTTTCTTAATGAAAAACAGAAGCAGATTGAGAAGTGAGGTGGTTTGAATAGCTATGGCCCTCATAGAGTCATGTATTTGAATGCTTGGCTCATAGAGAGTGGCACTATTAGGAGGTGTTGCCTTGTTGGAGGAAGTGCGTCACTGTTGAGGTGGGCTTTGAGGTTTCATATATGCTCAAGCTCCACCCAGTGTGATAAACAGTCACCTTCTGCTTGCCTGCAGATCAAGATACAGAACTCTCAGCTCCTCACCAGTACCATGTGTGCCTGCATGCCGCCATGCCTCCTGCCATGATGATAATGGACTAAACCTCTAAAACTGTAAGCCAGCCCCAACTAAATGTTTTCCTTGATAAGAGCTGCCTTGGTCATGGTGTCTCTTCACAACAACAAAACCCAAACTCAGACACAAGGTTCCATAGGAGTCCTCTGAAAGGCATGGTTCCAGACTGAGGTGCAACAAGGCAGTGCCCTGTGGCTATCACCCAGCCATCAGGATGTGGAACCTCTGCCTCCCCACCCCAGTTTGAGCCCCAAGTTTGGCATCTATGAGTGGAGCAACCCTACACAAGTCAGTAAACACTTAAGAACTCTACTTTCTTCTTAGAAAAATAAAGAGAACAGGTAGGAGGTGGAGGCGCATGCCTTTAATCCCAGGACTCAGGAAGCAGATGCAGACAGATCTCTGAGTTCAAGGCCAGCATAGTCTCATAGATTGAGTTCTAGGACACCCAGGGATAGACAGGGAACCTGGTCTTGAAAAACAAACAACAAAAAAAAGGAGGAAGGAAGGAAAAGAAAGGATTGGAAGGGAAGGAAAGGGAAGAGAAGGGATGGGAAGGGGTCAGAAGTAATTGGGATGGTTTTTAGGATCTAAGATTACACCCTATAATTTAGGTTTCATTTCCTAGAGTCAGTGTCTCAGGGTTTGTGAACTCAGTGTTGCCTGGGATTTTGTAACTACTGGGGACAATGAGAAGATATGGTATGTTTGGCTGGATTACAACACAAAACACAAAATACATATATCCAGGACTGAGGGCAGAGCTCAGTTGGTAGAGCACTTGCCTAGCATGTAAATATATCCCTAGGTTCTGCCCCAAATACCACCCAAAAAATGATAAAAATACTGATCACACACACTAGTGATGGGATGCATAAGTACATGGAGAACAAGAACGACAGTTCCTGTGAGAATCCCAGATAACCCCTAGGTTTTCGGCCCTGAAGGGTGTGAGGTCTAAATTTCTGCTTGTCACATGATCTCCTTCAAAGTATTCAAAGCTTAGCATTCAATGGGGAAGGAAGAGTTGAAAATGAACAAACCCAGAGAGCTGGCTCAGTGGGTAAAGGCACCTGCTGCCAAGCCTGGTGCCATGAGTTCCCTTGGGACCCACATGGTAGAAGGAGAAAATGACTCCTGAAAGACTTCCTGACCTACATACACATACAGCACTTTACACATACAGCACTTGCTGCTCAATCATGAGGCCCCAAGTTCAGATTCCAGCACCCACATCAGACAGCTTACAATTTCTAGTAACTTCAACTCCAAGGCATCTCATGCCCTCTCCTGGTTTCCAAAGGCACCTACACACACTTGTGAGCAGACACCCACACATATATACACACATAAATAAAATGAAATCGTTCTTTGAAAGAAAAAAAAGATAGACAGGGCTGGAGAGATGGCTCAGCAGTTAAGAGCACTGACTGCTCTTCCAGAGGTCCTGAACTCCATTCCCAGCAACTACATGGTGGCTCACAACCATCTGTAATGGGATCTGATGCCATCTTCTGATGCGTCTGAAGACAGCATACTCATATACATCACACACACACACACACACACAAATAAATAAATAAAATGAAATAGTTCCTTGAAAGATAGACAGCAATGGAGGAAAAGCACCTAAGCTTGACTTTATATGTGTGTGCATGTGTGCGTGTGTACATGCACACACATATGCACACACATACACAAAAGAAATACACACTATGTCGAATCAGAAACTGAGGAATCTTCACAGACTAAAATATGGCCCCTAACCACAGTAAGCCAAGGTTGTCACTAATTATAGCAAATGTTACATTTTAATGTAACAGAAAGGGGAGGTGGAATAAAGCCTAGCTTCCCGGCTTTAGGTAATTCTAAAACTTCTTTTTAAAATAGTTTATTATAAAAATGACTTTGACCAAGGATTGCAGTTGACATATAAAGACTTGATTGAGTTACACAGCCAATAGCAGAGTAACCCCACACACTCTTTCTGGGCCAGGGGTTGGGGGTGGGGTGTTCTAGTTTGTTTACGTGTGTGTGTGTGTGTGTGTGTGTGTGTGTGTGTGTGTGTGTGTTTGAAATAAGGTCTCATGTAGCCCAGACTGGCCTTGTTCTCGTGATTCTCCTGTCTTGCCTCCTAGTGCTAGTATTATAGGCTCATACTACCTGTCTTAGTGAGGGTTTCTATTCCTGCACAAACACCATGACCAAGAAGCAAGTTGGGGAGGAAAGGGTTTATTCAGCTTACACTTCCACATTGCTGTTCATCACCATAGGAAGTCAGGACTGGAACTCAAGCAGGTCAGGAATCAGGAGCTGATGCAGAAGCCATGGAGGGATGTTCTTTGCTGGCTTGCTTCCTCTGGCTTGCTCAGCCTGCTCTCTTATAGAACCCAAGACTGCCAGCCCAGAGATTGTCCCACCCACAATGAGCCCTCTCTCCTTGATCACCGAGAAAATGCCCCACAGCTGGATCTCATAGAGGCATGTCCTCAAGGGTGGCTCCTTTCTCCAGGTAGTGTCAAGTTGTCACACAAAACCAGCCAGTGCACCACCACACAGGAATTTATGGTTTTCCTTTCTTGTGTAGTATGAAGACTGAGCAAAGGAAGAGGAGGCTGATGCTCCTCGCTGCTCTACCATGTCACTAAGACGCCACACTCCTCCCCAATCTCTCAGGCCTTCCATCCTTTACACACCATGTCCACACTCCCGCTAAAACTGCAGCTGTTGCCACTCCAGACATCACATCTGTGTTCTAAAGGAAGAAATAAGAAAATGGGAGAAAGAAAAACTAGCCCTGTTCCTTTCTTTTAAGATCGTTTTGCTCTTAAATATGTGTCTCGAGTAACTGCAAGAAATCTAGGGGAATGAAATATGTCCTGAAGTTAAGTTGGCCACCTGAAGGGTAGTTGTCACAGGACACACACAAAAAATAAATAAAGAGAGAGAGAGAGAGAGAGAGAGAGAGAAAGAGAGAAAGAAAGAAAGAAAGAAAGAAAGAAAGAAAGAAAGAAAGAAAGAAAGAAAGAAAGAAAGAAAGACCTGTTAAAGACATGGCTAGAGGGACTGGGGCTACAGCTAAGTAACAGAGTGCCTGTTCCAAGTATTCAAAGTCCTGGGCTCCATGGCTAGCATTGTGGCTTCCAGACTTAAGGCAACATCTCACTGACTTAGACGAACGTGGGAACTCTGCTTGTCATGCTACTGTGCAGAATCAAGCAGGTTCCTAACACTACAGTGAACCTTTGCAAACACAAATCCAGTGCCCGGCCCCAAACAGGATATCTGTGCGACACACCTCACCACCACCACCACCACCACCACCACCACCACCACCACCACCACCCCGAGAGCTCGGGAACCACCACAGAAGACCAGGCAGGAAGAGTGTAAGAGCCAGAGGCTGCGGATGACCATGGGGAAACAGGGCTTCACAGACCCAGCAGGGCAGCAGCATATGCTAAGTCGTAGTGGCCCAGAGTCACTGTGACAGCTTGTATAAGACCTGAGCAAGCCCAAGCCAGACCAGATCCCAGGGATACAGCGAGGGTTGGGGGGTCGAGCCTTAAGTCCCACCCTTAGCTGAGGAGCTATTGGTATCTCATAGCTGCTCAGAGAGAGTCAGTTTTCTTTAAAGGACCTCAGAGAAGATTGTTACCCAGGTCTGATCTCACACCCAGCAGTATTTCAGCAACACAAGTTGCATTCTGTAGGTTGTGGTGTGTGTGTGTGTGTGTGTGTGTGTGTGTGTGTTTAAAGAGAAAGAACATGGAGTTAGTTGTGTATGGAGGCAGGGGTGGATTGGGAGAACACTGAAGGAGAAGGGTTAATATGATCAAGATAAGTTGTGTCGAATTCTCCAAGGTTTTATAAAAATGACATTTAAAAAGAAAAAACCCAGGCTAGAAAGCTGTCTTGGATTGTAAGCACTTGCCATGCAAGCAGAAAGACCTCAGCTCAGTCCCCTGGAGCCCCACTCAAAAGCCAGGCACAGTGGTCCTCACCTATAATCTCAGTCTAAGAGAGGCCAAAGCGGATGGATCCTGGAGGCTTGCTGGCCACTCAGTCTGGCTAATGGGTGGGCGTGAGATTCAGTGGGAGATGGTACCTTTAAAAGTATAGAGTAATTAAGAAGGATATTTGACATTGATCTCTGGCCTGCACATACATGTATACACACACACACACAAACTGCATAGTCTTACAAAGCCTATGTCTAGATCATGCAAAGAACTATTACAGCTCAATAACACAAAGACAATTAAGGCTTCTTCAAAACTAAAATTAAAAAAAAATTTCTCTGTGAGAAGACACCACTGAGAGAATGGAAAGAGAGTTACACGAAACTAAAAGATATTTGTAAATACCACTTCCAGATTACATAAACAGCTCTTGAGAATAAGAAGACATGCAACATGGATTTCAGTGGGCATAACATCTCACTGAAGAAAATGTACAAGCTCACAAAAAAATAAATGCTGGCTGTCTTTACTATTCATTAAGGAAATGCAGATTCACACAAGATACTAGGAGGCACGCGGTCAAATGGCTAAAGCGTTTAAATCTTTATCCTCTCAAGATCTGGCGAGGGTAAGACGTAACTGGAGTGAGGTCTGGTGAACTGCTGGTGGGAATGTAAGCAGTGGGGCCACCTGGGGAGATACCTGGGCGAGTCTTCGGAAGCCTAATCTATGGTGCCTTACTCCTCGCTTTTCCGTCCTTAGGGATTTACCCTAGAGGAATGAAGGACAGAACAGTCAGTAGAGACCTTGCCTGGCAAGCAGGAGGGCCTGAGTGCAACAACCCTCAGAACACGCGTGAAAAAGCCAGGCGTGGCGGCACCCGTTTGCTGTCCCAGCACTAGAGAGGCTGAGACAGGAGGACTCTGTAGCCTACTGGTTAGCGTCCTAGCCTATGCGATGAGCTCCAGGCCAGTAAGAGACTCTGTCTCACAAACAGGCTCCTGGATGACCCTGGCCTGCGTATAACACACACACACACACACACACACACAACTTGTACACAGATGTTCAGAGAAACTTTGTCATATCCCCAAATGCTCATCTGCAGCCCACCCCCCATATAAACCATCTCTGAAGCCAGCATTTCCTGGTGGGTAGTAGGGCCTATAATTATTGCCATTGCTCTTAATAGTGGCTGGAGTCTGAACTGCCCCCGTGGCTTCCTGATTAACTGGACCCTGGGGGCCTCTTCAATGCTTCAGTTTGGCCTACAGGCAGCTGGACAGCAGCAGGAGAGCCAAGTCTCTAGGTGGACTTTTCCCAGAAGTCTTGCTAATTGACAGCAGCTGGACAGTGTCCCTCATTTAACATCTGTCTGTTGAGAGAATCCTAACCTCAACTGCATGGTGATAGCAGGGACTTTGTCCTGAATTCTGTGTTGAAAAAGCATCCAGCTGTTGGCCAGATAGGTCGGTTGGTCACGTGCTTACTTTGGAAGCATGAAATCCTGAGTTTAAACCCCCCAGAAGCCATGCTCCTCTGAGGTTGCAGAGACAGGTTCCTGGGGCTCACTGTGTGTCTATCCTACTTGGCAACTAGCAGGAAGAGCCTGTCAAAAATAATGATGGTGTCTGAAGAAGGATAGCGGTATTGACCTCTGACCTCTGCGCATGTGCACGCACATTTACATGAACATGCCTACACACCAGACAGTCTTTCAGTGACTTCAAAGACGGCCAGCAGTGCCTGGTGGAAGGAGAGGCCAGTGTATAACACTCCTCATGTTTCCTCAGCCCTGCTCACAGCACCAGACCCCAAGATACCATTACTGGATACTAACATACCAGCTAGGTCCTAGGGTAAAGGTTAAAGTTCCCCATGACACTGGGAATTCTCTGATCCCAAAGCAGACCTAGGAGAGCATCCCAAATTTTGGACCGCAGGCAGAACTGGCTAACCCCTCCCCAGAGCTGGCTAACCCCTGGGGAGAGCAAGCATCTCAGAGTGACAGTCATACTCCACAAACTGAAGTGCAGAGTGAAGAGACAACAGAGGCAGAAGGGCAGTTTGTACCAGTCCCAGTCTACCCCAAACAGATCGCCCAACACTCTCCTCGGCAGAAGACCAGAACTATTCATTTGCCTCTGGTTCCTCCAAAGCCTCACTTGGCCCAAATTCTAACCCACAGGTCACAAAGGAAGAAACAGGGACAGAAACTCACTCTGTGGACCAGGTTCCCTCCAGGATTCTGATTCTAGGGGTTCTAGTATTCCTTCCTATGAAGGGAGCCCAGAAGGCCTCTCTCATGGAGCTGGTATATTCTAAAAACACCTGAGAGACTACATATCCAGCAGTTTCCATGGACCCATAATTGCCAACGCTGTGATTTCCTGTTTATGCCCTCTGGCCTCCAAGGCATCGGCGACCCCAGCTGCCCTCCTTTTTCCTTGATTATGACATGATAATGGTATGGGGGAGGGGTTGTGCATGCGCATGCGTGTGTTTTGATGGAAATGGAACCTGTGCTCTAATATATGCTAGGATAATGGTATACTACTAAACTACATATCCCAGCCTCTCTTCAACATTGTAATTTAAGTTAAAAAAAAAAAAAACCTTGTAAACTGGGGTTTAATTGGAGATATAATTGATTTTTGAGCAACATTAATTACTGCAAAGCTTGTTCTCCTGAAAGAGGCCATTTTGTACTGCTTTAAAATTAGACTTGAAGATAATGGCAGCAGTGATGTCTGGGGGACCTCTTGACCCGTTTTTGTAACATTTACTCTAAGTATAAACTTTGATCACTGTTTATTAGATGTCTCTGCTACACCAAAACTCAGGCTTCTTGGTTCTTTATCACAGTCAATTTGAGCACTGAAAAATCAAACACAGGTGTATCCAGTGACTAATTTGGACAGGTCTGTCTGTCTGTCTGTCTGTCTATCCATCCATCTATCTACCTGTCTGTCTGTCTTTATCTATTTGTCTTTCTGTGTCTCTCTCTGTCTCTATGTGTGTACTTAAGTGTGTATGTCACAGGGAATTTGCTTCTGTGTGTGTGTGTGTGTGTGTGTGTGTGTGTGTGTGTGTCATAAGGGCCTAGTTCACATTAGATAATTCCGCTACTAAACTCCATCCTCCAAGGAGATAAGTATTAATGAGTTATATACATGAGCTTCCTGGGAAATTTCTGCCGCCTTACTTAGATTTCTCTGTCCAGATCAAAGCCTGAACCTTTTTTGGTAGGGTTGGAGGACAAGTTAAACGTCTCACAAATATTAGCTCTCATTATGGAGGGATCAGGTTGAGACAGGCTGTCATGTATCCCAGTCCTGGCTTAAGACTAGCCACATGACCAATCAAGACATGATTTCTTAGTCCTCCTGCCTCTACTTCCAAAAGACTGGGGTTGCAGATATGTCTGAGTTACTGCTATCTTGTTGGATAAAACACTGTGACCATGCCAGGTGGTGGTGGTGGCACACACCTATAATCCCAGCACTTGGGAGGCAGAGGCAGGCAGATTTCTGAGTTCGAGGACAGCCTGGTCTACAGAGTGAGTTCCAGGACAGCCAGGGCTACACAGAGAAACCCTGTCTCAAAAAAACAAAACAAAACAAAACAAAGCACTGTGACCAAGACAGCCTAAAGAAGACAGTGTTTATTTGGGCTCATAGTGCTAGAAGGATAAGCGTCTGTCATGGCACAGTGCTAGAAGGATAAGCGTCTGTCATGGCGGGAGACAAGCAGCAGGCGCTGCAGCCAGAGCAGGTTACACATCCCTTACCATGAGCATGAAATGGAAAGAAAACAGAAGTGGTTCAGAGATTTAAACTCTCAATGTGCCGCAAACCCAGTGTTATACTTCCTCCAGCAAGGCCACAGCTCCCAAACCTTCCCAAACAGCACTAACACTGAGGGACCCAAGTTCAAATCTAAGGCTATGAGGGTCATTTCCCATTCAAACAGCCACAGGCTGCGTGCCACCATACTTACTAGCTTCATCTTTTAATTATCTTATCTTATTTTATTTTATTTTAGTGTATGGGTGTGCTAGTGGTTTGTTTGTCTGGTTGGTTGGTTGGTTGGTTGGTTGGTTGGTTGGTTGGTTTTGCCTACACGTATATCTGTGAATCATGAGTATACAGTGCCCTTGGATGCCAGAAGATGACATAAAATCTCCTGCAACATGAGTTATAGAGAGTTGTGAGCTGCCATGTGTGTGTTAGGAATCACACCCAGGTCCTCTGGAAACACAGGATATATCATATCTGCTGGGCCACCTCTCCATCCCCTCATATTTTTTTCAAACTTTTGTAGTGATGAGACATGGATGGGTCTCCATAGGGGTGCACCACGGAGCCTGAGGGACACAGTGGGGCACAGTAATCCAGAACGCAAAGAGACAGGTCCCTGGTTTAATTGTGGCGGTGGTCTCATTTATGTGCACCCATGTGCCACAACTCATCAAACTTCACATGTCACCTTACATAAATCAAAACAGATAAGCAGTGTGGGGCTGGCGAATGGCTCAGTGGGTAGAGCCACTTGCCTCGCGAGCCTGATGACCAGGGTGGAAGGAGAAATCGGACTCCCAAGAGTAGTCCTCAGACCTTCACACTCACTCTGCAGCAAGAATGTGCCTGCGTTCGCACATACACAATAGTAATAGGAAATAGAATGATTTGTAAGAGAGTATTATGACATTGAGAACAGTCCAAGTAAAGTCTCTGTGATGGTTTATATATGCTTGGGCCAGGGAGTGGCACTATTAGAAGGTGTGGCCATGTTGGAGTGGGCGTGGCCTTGATGGAGTGGGTGTGTCACTGTGGGCATGGTTTTAAGATCCTCATCCTAGGGCTGGAGAGATGGCTCAGTGGTTTAAGAGCACTGACTCCTCTTCCAAAGGTCCTGAGTTCAATTCCCAGCAACAATATTGTGGCTCACACCCATCTGCAATGTGATCTGACACCCTCTTCTGGTATATCTGAAGAGAAGACAACTACAGTGTACTCATATACATTAAATAAATAAATAAATAAATCTTTAAATAAAAACAAAAACAAAAAGATCCTTATCCTAGCAGCCTTCAGATGAAGATGTAGAACTCTAAGCTCCTCCTGCACCCTGCCTGGATGCTGCCAAGCTTCTGCCTTGATGATAATGGACTGAACCTCTGAACCTGTAAGCCAGCCCCAATTCAATGTTGTCCTTCCAAGAATTGCCTTGGTCACAGTGCCTGTTCACAACAGTAAAATCTTAACCAAGACAGACTTGTTAGAGTGAAAAGGATATATTTCAGAACCCACCAATCTCTCTGTCCCCAACAATGTTCCACTGGCTCAAGCAACCATCATCTCCACTTGTACCCTTTCTGCTTCCATCCTTGCCCATTCCAGAGAATATTTCACAGAAGTCAAAAGGATTCCTCTAAAATTCAAATCCACTCATTCACCTGCTTACTCCAAACCTTCAAATGGCTTCTCGTCTCACTCCAAATAAAAGCCAAATTCACACCATGGCTTGTAAGGTCCTGTGTGACCTGTTCCATCTCCTCATTTCTCAATCCACCTGCTTCCTTCTTATCCTATTGGCTTTTGCGTTGATTGTAGAAGTGGCTCCATGGCCTCCTTCCTTAGATTTTATGCCATCAGATTCTTGGGTTTGCTTTCTGTTTCAGTGGCAAACACCATTGGGAAGCAAAGGTTCGTTTCTGTTCACACCCGGAGGTCACAATCCATCACTGAAATCAGGGCAGGAACTACAGCAGGGGTCAGAGAGGAAAGCTGTTTAGCAGTGAGCTTGCTCCGTTTGATTTCTGATCTAGCCCAGGCCTGCCTGCCTAGGGATAGCACTGCCCACAGTGGACCTCTAACATCAGTCATCTAGACAGCCTCTCACTGACATGCTCACAGGCCAATCTGACATCGGTCCTCTTCCCAGGTGACTCTAGGTTTTGTGAAATTGACAATAACAACTCACAGGACACTGTCCTTGACTATCCTGGCCTTGCTTTCAGACTCTCAAGCACACACCCTTCTCTTTATTTTTTTTTCTTTTACACCCTATGGTGGTTTGAACAGGAACGACCTCCCTTCACCTCCATAGGCTCCTAGATTTGAATGCTTGGTCACCAGGATGTGTTACTATTAGGATGTGTGGTCTTGTTGGAGTGGGTATGGTTTTGTAAAAGGAAGTGGGTCACTGGGTGGGGAGCTTTAACGTTTCAGAAGCTCAATCCAGGCCCAGTCTCTCCTCTCTGCCTGCTGCCTGCAAAACAGGATGGAGAACTGACTCTCATCTAACTCTCCAGCACCATGTCTGCCTGAATGCCGCCATACTTCCCACCATATGATAATGGACCTCTGAACCATAAGCCAGCCCCAATTAAATGTTTTCCTTTATAAAAGTTGCCATGGCCATGGTCTTCATGGAAAAAAAAAAAAAACTTAACGAAGACATGCCCTAAAATGATTGTTAATGCATTATAATTTTCTTTAGTTGCTGTTTTTGCCTAGACTCTCACCACCAGATCAAGCAGGGTTCTTTAGTTGGTTGGTTTGTTTTTTGAGACAATGTTTCTCTGTACTCTCTATATAGCCCTGTCTGTCCTGGAACTTACTCTGTAGACCAGGCTGCCCTCAAACTCATAGAGATCTACCTACCTCTGCCTCCTGAGTGCTGGTATTAAAGGTGTGCTCCACCACACCTGGCCTCAAGCAATTATTTTAAGCCTATGTTGGTCTCCATTGAAACCTCATAACCCAGAATAATGTTTAACATATATGCACTAATGTAACTTCAGTCCACCACCCACCAGAGGTAATGGAAAAGAAAGAATGGAAGTTGGGGGTGGGGGGAGTAGACCTATTTAGGAAGGTTCTTTGCTTTGGAGCAACTTCCATCTGTGTCGTCTGGAAATCAGCAGTTCAGTTCACAGGTCAGCAGCTGCAGCTCCATCCACTCACAAACACTTCACAAATACACCAGCAGTTCAGTTCAGTAGAATCGGGATAACAAACACAAATCAGCAACAGTGGCACTACCTAGCAGAGACAGCAGCCTCGGCTGAGTCAGCAGGAATGCCAGGAGTTCTCAGCCGTGCCTCTCTAATGGAGAAGCTTTGCTCCAAACATCACGTGATTTCCACGGTCCTTGCCTCAGTATGTGTCTTGCCTCGCCACGTGTGTCTGTCTCAGCTGACATCACTCTGCCAATCAGCCCGAGTCCACAGAAGAGACAAGAAACCAAAGCACACCACCAGAAGTTGTTTGGTCCCGATTCTCTCTATGCAGCTCAACCACACAGTAGAAGGTGAACCAATACATGCGTGTTGTAAGCAAAGAGTCCTTCATCCCATGTCCTTCCACATGCTTGACTTAGCAGAACATCCCTTCTCCTGTGTCTGCTTCAGGGAAACGTTCCTTTACGAGTCTGCCTTAGCCTTTCACCTGCGTCCACTTCAGCCAAACATTCCTTCACACGTTTGCCCCAGCAAAACACCATCTGACACGACTGGCTCTCCAAAAAACCCTCGAGTTTTGACTTCAGGATAAAAATCAGAGGAGTTCACTGATTAAAAAAATGAACGAGTGACGCACACACCTAGCGAGGGGAGGTGGGGACACTGGCTGCGCGGAGGCAGGTGGTCAAGATGCAGAGGACCGATGCCAAGAGTGAGCTCCAGGATACCAAGTGAATCTCATACATTCTAACTTCTGTTATTTGTCTGTTTCCTGAGAGTAGGCACACAAGTGGAGGTCAGAGGACATTGAAAAAAAATTTGGTTTTCCTCTTCCACCATGATGGTCCCAGGGCTTACAGTGCAGTTGTCAGATTTGGCAGCAAGCCCTTACCTGTAGAGCCACCTTACTGACGCACACTCTAGCTTATATATTTATACCAAAGGAAATGAACAGAGCAATCAGAGAAGAGGCTCCAGCCATGATGATAGTCGTGAAGTGCCAGTCAGGAAGGACATGATCAAAATGACGTCACGCCAATGGGACCATTGAGAGATGATGCTTTAGGGGCAAAGACATCTCTTCTAAGGGTGAAATTAGGTTCAGAGGGCTGCCTGACAAAGGGGGGTGGGGGCGTAGACCAAAGAAGGCACGTTGCATTTAGTGACATGGAAGTCACAGCTCACCTCAGCAGTCAGAGAGAAGCATTACAGCCACCCACAGAAGACAGGATCTCAGGAAACCAAGCCCAGAACCCATGGGAAATCAATAATGTGGATAGCTTAGTTTTGAGAACAGATAGTACCGGTTTTTAAATCACGGGCATATTGATCTCCCACGGAGGTGGGGAAAAAAGCTGGCACAGCAAGACCCATCCCCTTCCGATGTCACCTTAAAGACAAGCCCCAGAACGACTGGGTTCCGCCTAGCCCAAAAAAAAAAAAAAAAAAAAAGCCCTTGAGAATTGGAGAATAGGTTGTCCTTCCCTAAGTAACTCATTCTTCTTTTTAACCCTAGCTTTCCTAACTAATGCCCTCAAATCCCAGGTAAATCTCCCACACTGCAGGCTATTTTAGCGCCATAATCTCTCCATGCTGCATCCAGCGGAGGAGAGTCAAGTTTTCGGTGCATTGAGCAGAAAAGTCAAAATAGGTGTCTAGATGGGAAACAGGATTTTGACGCTTTCTTCGTCGCTGATTCTGAAAGCCCACCTAGCCCATCATTTACCACGTCTTTGTGATGGTGCCTGGCACCGCTTGTCATTTGCTAATTGCTGCATCCTGAATATTATCCTTCTTGTCACTCTTCTGTATCTGTTTCTCTTGAAGTTACACTCAGGTGTGCTGTCTTAAGCAAACATCAGACCATCTCCTCGCAGCTCTAACATCTCCAAGATGACAGTATCCCAGAATACAGAAGCAGGAAACCATAATAAACAATAACAGAAATCTCCCTGGCAGTGACCAGTGAGGCTCTGCTCTTTCTTTACCCTGGGGATGTTTTATACTGGAGTTGTTATTTCTGGGTCTCCCTATGTGAGGGAACTCAATAAACTAGTTGATCTCCCAATTAGAAGACTCAATCATGTGAAGAGATTCCCAGTACTTAATTTGATCAAATAAAAAACACCATGTATATCTGTACCAGGTCCCAGACCTTAGCACAACTGATGCCATGTGGCCTCAGAACCCAGCACGCAGGCAGCAATGCCTGCCAAAGTCAGAACAAAGACCTAGTCCAAGTGCCAAAGCAGGAACAAAGGCCGAGTCAGCAGGCCCAGGGCTCAGCTGGGCAAGTCCCTGAATGTACCAACTTTGCCTTTTGGCTTCTGTAGTTCCATTGCTTGCTAACTGTTCTTGTTAACTGAAGTGTGTCAACCCCAAGATGTGGTTTTTGTGCTTAAAAAGCCAAGGACAGCAAGCCTCGGGGGCAGCACGACTTGGGTGAGTCCCCCATGCAGTTGCTGGCTGACGGTATAGACTCTTCTAGTTCATTTTTTAAGAGCCTGTGAGTTCTCTGAAGGAGTTACCTGACAACACATCCTTTCTATTTTCTGCACTGTTGTCCCCTGCACACAGTAGAAAACTGATTAAAGTTTAGTCGGTTGGCTGGTGAGGAGACTCAGCAGGTAAAGGCACGTACTTTCTGTACAAGCCTGAGAACCTGAGCTTGATCCCAGGATTCCACAGTAGAGGGGAGAATTGACTCCCAGGTTGGCTTTTACCCAAACACACACCATAGCATGTGCTCACTCGCTCGCTCGCTCGCTCTCATGCTTCTCTCTCTCTCTCTCTCTCTCTCTCTCTCTCTCTCTCTCTCTCTCTCAAAAGCCTAGTGATTAAGTGCATGAAAGCATTTTCACAAATCTGTGACAGTGTGTGATCTTCTAAATGTGTCCAACCTTTTGGCTTTGAGACACAACTTTGTCATCCACAAAGTTTGCACACAATAGAGTTATTTTAAGAAATCACATAGCAAAAAAAAGTCTCATAATGTTTTAAATTAAGTTTAAGATCTTGTGTTGGGTCTCAGTCATGGCCTCCTAGAATGCTTAGGTCACCTGCCTAGTAGTTAAGAGAGAATATTTACGGAAGAAAATGACTAACTGTGTTTTGTTTTCCTTAAAGACATGTGATTTGCTTACACTAATAATATGTCACAGAATGTCTAAGATGAGGGAGATAGTCTACGTACATCATGTGTGTTGTTCAGTAAGGCATCCATTAGGTCCATGTAACCACTGAGGTCTTTGTGAAGGCATCAACTCTTGAGGGACAGACAGGCCTTATCATTTTATTTCATTTTATTGGATTTAAGTAGTTGCATGCAGCTACCTACTCTGATGGACAATTCATTTAAATAAGTTGGCACAGGTCAACTCGAGAAAAGTGTTTTGGCCCTTTTACAACTCAGCATTTTCCTGATCATTGCTTACCGTGTGAAAAGTAAAGATGAGCTGGAGAGATGGCTCAGCGGTTAAGAGCACTGGCTGCTCTCCCGGAGGTCCTGAGTTCAAATCCCAGCAAACACAAGTGGCTCACAACCATCTGTAATGAGATCTGATGCCTTCTTCTGGTGCGTCTGAAGAGAGTGACTGTGTACTCACATACATAATAAGATAAATAAAAATCTAAAATAATAATAATAATGGTGGCCTGGGTCAGTATCCAGTGAAGAGGCTGTGGATCATGAAAAAAAAAAAACGAAAGAAAGAAAAGTAAATAAATAAACAAACAAACAAGTAAATAAATAATGAAGGAAGGGAGTGAGACATGAGAGGAAAATCACACTTAACATGAATTATATCTGTGTATGAAAATGTCCTTATATGAGCCAAATATACACAATAAAAATTAAAATTAATCCAAATGCCGCTCTGGCATTATTGTATCAGTTTATGAAGCCTTGTAAGAGGCTTCGTATAAATATGAATTCTGTACCCACTATTAAATTTCATATAAGAAGGAAAAAAGTTATGTGTGTATGCCACCAAAGAGAACCTACAGAGAGTTCCTTTGGATCTCCTTTGGACTACTGTTTGATGAATTTCAGCTTTCAGTCAGAATGATATGCTTCCTCTTTTTAAAAATTATATATATGGTATAAGGCCTAATCCCATAGAAACACAGCTTTGAGAGTCATCCACTCCCCACTGTTGACCCTTGGGTCCCTCTGCCTTGGGGTTTTCTCCTAGTGTTTCTGATGCTTTAGAGCTGAGACTTGCGGATTGCAGGTGTCCATCCCCTAAGGAGGCTGGTACAGAGGGACCATTCAAGTGCCAGTAAGCACACGCAGCAAACTGTAGATAGTGCTTATTTCCCTCTGCATTGCTAGAAACAGATTACATTCCTAAAGCTAGCCACCAAGATCTATTCACCTTATTTGGCCACTTCCTCCTCCTGAGACCAGCTATCAAAGTCTAATATTGAAGTCCAGCAATCAAGAGCCCCTTTGGGCTCACCTAATTAACATGCCCAATTAAAATTAAACACCTCATCCTGACACCACGGGGTTTACCCTCGTACCTTTATAAACTTCCATTTTCCTTCCTATGTACTATGTCTGTCTCCTCTCTTTCCAGGGCAGTCCTTTGTCCTCCTCTGGGACAAATACCTCTCTTCCCCCTCTGTTATATCCTTCCTCTTCTCCCTCATCCTCTGTCTCCTGTCTTTGTCTCTTTCCTCTGCCTCTGTTCCTCTGGGGCAAATCAATCTCCTTTGTGCCGAGAACACTTGGTCTTGGGGGTGCTGAGCCAATACGTTTCCTTTCAATACACCTAGAAAGATCAACGGCTAGACTTGCCACTTATCTCATTTTGTCCTAAACAATACCACTTAAATTCATTGTCCAAACATCCCCCATCCAGATTGTATTCTTTTTCATTCTCCAAAGCATCACTGTCTGGAATTTGAGTACAGCAGCACTTGCCTACAATTCCAGCACTTTTTTTTTCACTGTGAATTCTAGACCAACCAGACCCTGCCTAAACTACATACACACACACACACACACACACACACACACACACACACACACACACAGAGGAAGTATCACTACAGGAAACTATCAACTGTCCACACTGTATTAATTTTAATTGCTATATTTTGTTTTATATTTGGAACTGTTTGTTTTATTATTAATTGTTATTAATTTTCCTTCTTAGTCTGATCAACATAAATGCATCTACAATATGCTCTCTTATTTAAAAGGTTTACTTTTATTTATGTGGGTGTGGGTGCCTGCAGAGACTTAGAAGAGGGTGTTGGATCCCCTAGAGTCACAGGCAGTTATAAGCTGCCTGATACAGACACTGTTACTCAATAGCACATATAGTAATATTTAAATGCAAATGTACTATAATAGGATGAAATAATATTAAAATATATTCAATAAAAATAGTATTAAAATACAAACTGGAACTGGAGAGAGACATGGTTCCACAGCTAAGAGCATTTGACTGCTCTTCCAGATGACCAGAATTCAGTTCCCAGCACCCACATGGTGGCTCACAACCATTTGCAAGTCTAATCCCAGAGAATCTGACACTCTCCTGACCTCCGAATACAGACGCACATAATGCACAGTCATACCAGTAGGCAAGATGGCAAGATACCCATACAGAACAACAAAATATATGATACCTACCACTTCTCAGTTCTCAGTCTCAGTATTGAAACCATGTAATGACATTAGGCCCTCGTCACCATCCCATGGATTGCAAATCACCCCCAGAACAGTAATAAACCTTGCCAAGACCGGGAGCCATGTGTCCCTGCTGAGTTGACCCCCAACCTGGCCCCACCCAAGTTGTCCTGCAGGTTGGACCAGAATGACAATTCTTGCATTAAACATTGTTCAAACTAATTTGAAACGTAATTGCATAGCCACATCAATATAATCAGGAAAATGTGTTTTATACAAGGTATAATCATTTTCTAATTACTAATTAAGAACTCTCCACAGTTTATAAGAAAATTCTACCTTAGAATTGTTTGGTGATAGACAGTGTGTGAATTAACCCAGTTGCTTTCTGGTAGTCCTCGGGTGACAGAAATATAAATAATTCATGGTGAAGCTGTATGCTTTCCATGCCCCCAGCTAACCTGGATTTCCAGGACCAGAACAGCCAGCAGGCAACCCTGCCTTAATGGGAAATGAAGAGGGGCCATGTGTGGTGTGTGTTTGTTCTGTGTCCTTCCCACACTTCTTCTCGGGTGGATGGTCTAATGTCTAACTGTCTGACCTGCTACCAGGGGCCTCTCACATGGGAAATTTGCTCACCCTGGCAGATGCCCTTGTGGTAATTGCCTGACCCATACCCAGTTGATGTGACTTCACCACCTCTAGAGGCAGTGACCAGCCTTGTGTTCTTCCTCTGCATCCAGACAAGACCCACCTGGGACAGCCCCCCTAGTTCATTAAATGGAAGGCTCAAATGTGATGTATCTCCAAGTCATTTTTCCTTACAGATCCTGGACGAGAAAAACCCAGTACATCTGAAGTACATGCCTCTGCCCCTGGGTCAAAGGAAAGGGGAATGGAGAACCAGAGGGAAAGAGGAGAGAAAGAAGAGAAAGAGGGAGGATGAGAGACAGCAATAAATCCAAAGGAATGGAGAGGTGGAGTGGGGTCTCTAAATTGAGAGGCAGGGGCTTGAGTAAATTTTTCACATGGGGCTATATGAAAGCCTTGGGCTTAAGCTGCTAGTGGGAGAGAGGCTTTTTAATGTGTGTCTTGGGTCACTAGCTTAAGCAATCCACGTAAAATACAACTGGAATTCACATCAAGGTGAGTGAGCCCTGCCTCTGGTATAAGCAAGAGCTTCTACATGTAGCAGATGCTGAGACATCATAAAATTTCGAGCTTTTTTTTTTCCGCCACACCCTAACTCTGATTAGTATTCTGAAAACAAACCCCACTTCCCCATGCCTCGCACCTTCTCCTCCTCACCGCGGGTTTATTTAATCCAAGCTCCGGAGGAGAGAGGTATCGATTCCAGAAGCTTTGCTGTAATTGCCAGGGAAAGAAAGCCCAGCCTTTGTAGATTTCTCCTTTTCAAACACGGTCCATCTATATACACAGGGAAGTTTAAAATCCACCTGAAGACTTCCTAAGTACACAGTTAAGACAGTTGCCTATGTTTGCACAGCCCGTGGGCATCGGGCAAGCAGGTAGGGCTCCTGCATCCTGGCACCCGCTCCTGCCCCTATCCCTCATACACTCCTGGCACCCGCTCCTGCCCCTATCCCTCATACACTGTCTGGGTTCCATTTAGGTTTGCTTTGGTTTCCTTGTTTGCTTGTTAGACTGTTCACTGTGCTGGGGACTAAACTGAGGAGCTTACACACCTTACACAGGCTTTAGCCCTTGCACTATCTAAGACCGACTTCTTCCCTGACCTGGATGATTACTCTTAACTGTCAGATTGACTTGATTTGCGATTACCATGGAAACACACCTCTGGGCACATCTATGAGGTAATTCCAGAAAAATGTTAAGGTTGACAGGGAAAACCCACTGTGAACATGAGCGACACCATCCCTTAGGCTGGGGTCCTGGACTGGGTAAAAAAAAAAAAAAGAGAGAGAGAGTAAAGTGAGCACTAATGTCCCTCTCTCTGCTTCCTGGCTGTGAACACAATGGGACCAGCTGCTCACACTCCTATCAGCCTTTGCCCACCTTAACAGACTATGGCCCCTCTAACTGCCAATCAACACGAACTCTTTATTCCTCCCTTAAGTGGATCCCATCAGGCATTTTGTTAAGGAGATTAAAAAAAATTAACTAATGCACTAAACCAGAACAACATATTACCCACAATTAGGACAAAGAAGTGAAAATAACTACAGACGTGATCTATAAAGTAAATCATGCATGATTAGAAGTTTCTGGTATCTTTCGGACAGAGTTATATATACAATGGCATAATTCCTTCCTCTTAAGGGACCAGAAGTGAAAATTATGAAGCTGGAGTTACAGGCAGTAGTGAGCTACCGGACAAGATGTGGGAGACTGAACTTGGGTCCTCTGCAAGAGCAGTATATGACCTTAACCTCTGAGCTGTCTCTCCAGCCCCTCATTGCCATCTTTCTATATAGATCTAGTTCCAGATGCACATGACATTAAACATCACAGTATCAGTCTCATAATTTACATAGAGTAAGTTCAAACTCGAGATGCTGCCTGACTCAACATCTGTCACGGCATAAATCTCATTATCTACCCTGTCAAAGGAGTTTTCTATATTTTGCATATCCCCCTATGCAAAGAAATTTTTGTTCCAAAAAAAATTACTTTGAAACATATTTTCACATATGCAAATCAATTAAAAGTATGCTGTCCTATATTTAAATGCAGCTTCAGATGCCAAGTTTAGACTATACCATGGGGCTGGTATGCTCTTGTACCAATTAATTCAATAAGCATTTAACTATATAAGCATATAATTATATATAAGCTAGGGCTTGTAACTACCACCTTAATCATTTTTCTGTTGATCTCATTTTTTGTGTCCTTTTTTACCCTTTTTTAAATTAATTAAGCTTTCTTATTATTCCATGGTTTCATTTATTTGTTGGGGGCACCCTTGTGCCACGGTGTATAATCAGAAGACAGCTTCTGAGACTAGCTTGTCTATGTGGGTTCCAGACATCAAACACAGGTCATCCGGCTTGCACCACAAGAGCTTGCACCCCACTGACCCATCTTCCCAGCACTCTTCCGTTCTTTCCTGTCTATCTGTTTCACAGAAAACATTCTGTGGCTATTTCCAAGAGTTATTGCTGGACTCCAGCAACCATACTTTCCCTAGTACTGTGCAACACAAAGCATACAGTTCCCAATAATACTCTAGGGCTCTTCATACCTTCCAGTCAGCATCCGTGGATTTCACCCTGCCATCAGTAACATTCACAGGCCATGAGGTTCTCGCTCTGTGCTGTCAGTATCCATCCATATTTGCCAGTAGATCTTCCTCACCTGCCTTTGTTCATCTCTTCCTGGGACGTTGATATCTGGGTTCACGGTTTTGTTTTGGTTTTCGTTTTGGGAGGTTGTTTGTTTGTTTGTTTGTTTGTTTCTCTGCTTCAGAAATTTGTGTTACTGGTTATTTTATTTGTAGCTTCTGACAGCAGATATTCTCAGTGTTCATTTGTCTAGAAATGTCTTTATCATGTCATCATTTTTTAAAGATACCAATTAAGATTGATTGATGATTGATTGATTGATTGATTGGTTGATATGTGAGTACACTGTAGCTGTCCTCAGACACACCAGAAGAGGGCACTAGATCCCATTACAGATGGTTATGAGCAACCATGTGGTTGCTGGGAGTTGAACTCAGGACCTCCGGAAGAGCAGTCAGTGCTCTTAACCGCTGAGCCACCTCACTAGCCCCATGCCTTCATTTTTTTTTTTTTTTAATGAATAGTTCTCTGGAATAAATGGATTCTAGGCTTGCAGTTATTTTATTTCCTACCTAAATGCTATTCTTCCTCCTTTTCTGGAGCTCACCAAACCTGTTGGTGCGTTGGTTGTGGGTTGTGTCACCCCCTTTGATGGTGCCCATCCATGGCTTTTTACCAAACCTGTTGGTGCGTTGGCTGTGGGTTGTGTCACCCCCCTTTGACGGTGCCCAAAACCGTCAAAACCTGTTGGTGCGTTGGTTGTGGGTTCTGTCACCCCCTTTGACGGTGCCCATCATGGCTTTTTACTGAGACTCCTTTTCTGCAGTTCTGTGTCTATTGAAGCAACGTGTCTCGCAGAATCCAGAGCTCATCAGAGAATTCTCTATCTCCAGCTCTCACACTCTGGGGGCTACAGGTGGAGCCCCCACTCCCACCCAGTTTTCCCATGAATTCAGGGGATCTGAACTCCGTCCTTACACTTGCACACCAAATATTTTACCTGCTAAGTTATCTCCCAAGCCACTTCTTAAACAAAGGTTTAAGGGTTTTTAGGATTTGTTTTGATTTTTATTTATGATTTTTTGTATCTATATAAATATATAGAACATATGTGTGGGTGCCTGTGGAAGCCAAAAGAGAACATACAGACTCCAACTCCTCCTCTTTCTCTTCCTCTTCTCCTCCTCCTTATTCTTCTCATCCTTATCCTTCTCCTTATCCTTCTTTTCCTTCTTCTTCTCCTTCTCCTCCTTCTTCTTTTGAGACAAGATCTCACTGTGCAGCCTTGGCTGGCCTACAACTTTCTATGCAGACTAGGCTGGCCTCAAAATCACAGAGATCTATCTGCCTCCACCTTTAAAATACTTGGTTGAACATTTTTCAAGATACTTATTTTTGTATTTACTTTTTACTTATTCACTTTACATCCTGATCACTGCCTAGCTCCTATAATCCTTCCCCCACCCCCTCCACTTCTCTGAGTGAGTGGCCCCCAATATCCCTTCACTCTGGCACTTCAAGTCTCTACAAGGCTAGGTGTTTCCTCTCTCAGTGGGGCCAGATAAGGCAGCCCAGCTAGAAGAATATGTTCCAAGTACAGCCAACAGCTTTTGGGATAGCCCCTGAACCAGTTATTTGGGACTCACATGAAGACCAAGCTGCACATCTGTTATATATATTTAGGAGGACTAGATCCAGCCCATGTCTGCTCTTTGGTTAGTGGTTCAGAGATGGTTAGTGGTTAGGGATTCTCTTTGGTTGAGTGTCCCAAGGGTCCAGATCAGTTGATTCTTTTCATCTTCCTATGGAGTTCCTATCCCTAACTTAGGGGCTGCAATCATTCCTCCTATTCTTCCATAAGAGTCCCCAAGCTTGGGGCTGGAGAGATGGCTCAGCAAGTAAGAGCACTGACTGCTCTTCCAAAGGTCCTGAGTTCAAATCCCAGCAACTGCATGGTGGCTTACAACTACTCGTAATGAGATCTGACGCCCTCTTCTGGTGTGTCTGAAGACATCTACAGTGTACTTATATATAATAATAAATAAATCTTTGGGCCGGAGCAAGCAGGGCTGACTGGAGTGAGCAGAGGTACTAAATTCAATTCCCAACAACTACATGAAGGTTCACAACCATCTGTACAGCTGCAGTGTGTACTCATAATAAATAAATAGATAGATAAATAAATAAATAAATAAATAAATAAATAAAGTCCCCAAGCTCCATCCACTGTTTGACTGTGGGGATCTGCATCTATGTGAGTCCTTTGGTGGGTGGAACCTCTCAGAGGACAGTCACAGTAGACTCCTGCAAGTATATATGTCTGCAAGCATAATAGAGTATCACTAATGGTATCAGGGATTGGTTCTTGTCTATGGGATGGGTCTCAAGTTGGGCCAGATATTGGTCGGCCATTCCCTCAGTCTCTGCTCCATCCCCAATCCCTGCATTTCTTGTAGACAGGATAAGTTTTGGGTTGAAAGTTTTGTTGGTGGGTTGGTGTCCCTACCAATCCACCACGATTCCTACCTGGCCACAGGAAGCAGCCTCCCCAGGCTCCATATCCCCAATGCTGTAAGTCACAGTTAAGACAACCCCATTAATTCTTGGGTGCTTCCCCTATCACAGGTCTTTGTCTCTTCCTGGAGATGCTCCCTCCATCCTCCCCCAGTCTGTTACAGATTTCCATTCATTCTCATGGCCATCCAGACATTGCCCCTGCCCCTCCCTACACCAAATCCCTAACCCCCTCACTCCTCTCCCCATCCCCTCTCCCACCTATGTCCCTCCCTCCATCTGCCTTTTGCAACCATTTCTGGGCCAGATTTTTAATTATGTATTATACAATGTTTATATACAGCCCATTCACAGTCTGTATGATATTATCCTCACAAGAATCGGAATGAGAATAAGTACTTGGGTTAGACCAATTATCAATGAATGGATCTGGGTTGTGATTGGTTAAGGAGCTACACCTTTGGTTGATGTGGATTGCTAAACCCTCCAGGGTTTGCATTGGCAGCCCCGTGTGTCTCTGTCTTTAGTGCTGAGAATCACTAGGAGAAAGCGGTCTTGTCTTCTGGAACCATGGCTCCAAGCTTTGCATTGGCAGCCTCGTGTGTCTCTGTCCATGGTCCTGACAACCACTAGGCGAGAGCTATCTTGTCATCGTTTCCAGCCTCTGCTCTCCCCATCGTGGTCGTTTTCTACTCTTTCTTGCAGGAAGGACCAACATGCTCTTTCTCCCCAGTGGATCTTTGACCCCCCAGGAGCCTCTAGGTTATAGAGCATTTCACCTGCGTCTTAAAAATGTCTCGACTTAACTTCCAAATTTCAACCCATATTAAAACCAATACAATATCCCACAGGGAGAGGTAACACTACTTCTGTGGTTGTCCCATCCATGCACAACCAAGAAAGTTTGTTGGTCACTGTTGTCCCCAAGACGTCCTACCTCTGCAGGTTGATAGTTCACTCGCCACACTGCCAGATGCCCTCCTTCAAGTGAAGATAATGCACAAACAATTATGTACCCACACTTCATCTCTCCTCTCTAGGGCTCTGGTTCATCTAATCTATGTCACACCCATAGTTCACCTTCAGCTCTTTTAACTAAGCTGTTCTTTATAACCTATTTTAATTGTTTGGGAATTTCATACATGCATATATGTTTTGATCAAAACTATTCCCCAACCCTTCCCTTTCAAAGTGTCCTCTGTACTCCCATCACCACCACAGGTCTTGGGCAGCCCAAGTTGGCCTCGTTACTCTGTAGCCAAGGGTGACATTAAACTTCTCATATTTCCTCCTCTGTCTCCCCATTGCTAGAATTGCATGTGTACCCCATGACCTGTACTGGGATCAAACCTAGGGCTTCATGCATGCTTGGTAAGCATACTACCAGCTAGATTGCATCCCCAGCCCTTGCTAAGCATCTTTATTTCACAGGGGATGCGCTCACTTGCTATGGCTCATTACATCACACATGGAAATAAAGGTCATATTGACTTCTTTTTAGTTCTGTCCAGTTTATTTTATGTGTGTCCTTTAAGGCCATTTTAAAATTAAAACCTGGTCTTATTTAAACTTTGGAGTCTAATCTAATAAATGGTATGCTTAACCTTGAATCCTAGTTTATAATGTTTTATATAGTTTTTATTATTATTTCAGAATGTTCTCTAGTACAGAAAATTGATAGCAATATTAGTTGGCATTGTTCTCATAGCACAGAGAAAGGCTACTCCTGGGACCACCTGAAAGTTTCTCTTCAACGTTGCCTTAAGCATGATATTAATCAAAGAAGTGCATTAGGGTTGTGCTATTGTTTCTATAAAAATTAAAACAATTTAAGCAAATCTTTTATGCATCATTAAAAATAATAAGGCCGGCAAGCTGGCTATTGGGTAAAGGTACTGGCCACCAAGCCTGACAACATGAGTTCGATTCCCAGGACCCTCTTGCTGGAAGGAGGCAACTGATACTGCAAGCAGTCAGTCCTCTGCCTTCCACATACCGCCATGACACATACGCTCGCTCGCTCTCTCTCTCTCTCTCTCTCTCTCTCTCTCTCTCTCTCACACACATACACACACATAAATAGATGTAATTTAAATGTATCAGAGCTTCTTGCCTCTGATAAAGGAATGTCAGAACAGAGTGGTAAATAGGCAGAATATAGAATTAAGAAATAGAAAAGACTTTTAAAAAACAAAAAAATAAAAGGAATTTTTAAAAATCTCAAGGACTGTCCTTTTTGGAGGACTTATTCACACTTCTGCTTGACTCAGTAACTGTGTCCTTCAAGAGTAAAGATCCACTCTTTGCCTTCTATGACTAATGTGGGCTAATAAAAACTTTTACATAATTCCATCTCTAGTGTATGGGTTAGCAGTAGCTTTGGTCCATCACACTATTTACTCCCCAAATTCCAAGTGTGATCCACAAAATGGTGGAGAAGAGGCAGGTGCATGGATGGTCTCTGATGTAAGAGATAAGCAAAAGTGTGATAAGACTACCCAAGTTTGCTCTGCAGGACTGTCATCCCAGCTACCAAGGATGCTGAGGCTGAGGATGGACAACCAAAGCCTGCTCAGCCACAGTGAGTCCAAGGCCAGCTTGGACAACGTAGTGAGACCTTGTTTCAGAATAAACATAAGAAGTGTTGGCAAAGCTGGAAAGATGGCTCGGCAGTAGAAAGCATTTGTTGTACAAGTTTGATGACGAGTCAATTCCCACACAAAGAGGGATGGACGCATCGATGTGAGTCTGTAATACCAACCCTCAAGATGGGAGATGGAAATAGAATGGAGTAGCAGCTCACACCATGGAATGCAGCAGAAGCAAGAGAGACCCTGCCCCAAACACCAGGTGAAGAGAGAAAACTAACTCTTCTTAAAAGTGTATTATGAATTCCATGTGCACACTGTGGTACACACAAGCCCACATGTACATCATTCGTTCACACACACACATACTACTAATAAACATAAGTTAAAGTAAAAATTAGTACTGGAAATATAGCTCAATGGTAGGGCTCTTGCCTAGCCTGTACAAGACTTGAAGATTAGAAAAATCCCCAGTACTGAAGAAAAAAATAAAAGACAACCTAAACAAAAAGACTATTCATGATGCTGGAGTTGAGGTTGGGAATGTAACTCAGTGACAAAGCTCTTGCGTAGAACCCACAGTACTTCAGAAGAAAAGCTGTGGAGTTAGAGACTAAGATATAGTCCCACGGCAGAGTGCATGGCCATTATCCACAGGACCCTCCCACACAGAGAAAAAGAAGAAAACTAAAGTAATACATACCAACTGAGAAAATTTAAACACAATATCCTCTCCTCCAACATAATATTTTTATTATTTGGGAATTTAATAAATGTACCCCAATCACATTAATTCTCATTCCTCTCAGGTCTCCTCCCTCCCCCAAAAAAAAAAATTACACTAAGTCTAATGTATGTTGCCCATATATTCATTGGAGCATGGTCAAATTCCCAATGGCCAGCCCCTTAAAGAAACCTGAGTACCTACCCCACCCATCAGAAGCCATCAACTATGAAGAGCTATATAGTTCAGCATTTTTATAACAAATTTAAAGGATTCTCCTCAATAGCCTCCTGTTTGGGCTCTCTCTCTCTCTCCTCTCTCTCTCTCTCTCTCTCTCTCTCTCTCTCTCTCTCTCTCTTTTATTTTTGCTTGCTTGCTTATTGGAGGGAGTTTGTCACAGAAGCCTTCAACGTTTTTCATTCTCAGCTTTGAGTCTACAGCCACCAATACAACTGCAAAAGATGCTTCATTGCCCATAACAGCCGACAGCAGCATGGATCATGGACAGCAACATGGTCTCTGGTAGCCACGAGCATCAGCATGGCTTCCTACAGTAACAGGAATCATGGGCACCAACGCAGTCTCCCACGGCATCCCTGATCACAGACATCAACATCATCTCTGGCAGCAGGAACCACGGATTTCATCATGGCCTCAGGCAGCAGCAAACACTACAGACATTAACATGGCCCCCACCAGGAAGGTCTTTCCAGGAGACATCGTCCAGAAAATGACGAATTCTCCATCTCCAATATCTTGTTTGCTCGGAGCAAAGACGATCACGTGGTTGGGCAGTACATTCGGGGCAGAACCTGTGCAAGCTCCTGCTGCAAACCACCTTGCCAGCCATGCTCAACAATACCATTATCCTCCTTAGTCCGCTGTGGCTGGGCCCCGATAGGTGTCACCACAACCTCGTCTCCAGTTCCACCTCCCACGGCTGTAACCGCAGCTCCATTCTGCTGTCTTTCCCATCTCTCTACCGCACATTCATTTGTTAATGCGGTGTTGCAAACTACTGTGTGTCACACAGCATATTATTTTGCCCAAACAGCTTTACCTGCAAATACTTATCGCAAGGACTTGTTGATCTGGCGCAAGATTTCTAAGGTACCATAAATACGGTAGGACTATTGCCGAGAGTCATCTTGGATATCCTGATGTTGCCCCGAGTCAGGGTGATCATGGGGCTGGGCAGTGTGTCTGGGAAGGAGATCCATGACAGCCCCACGGATGCACATCTCCCAGCTCGCTCCCTGGGCACTGCTGCTTCTCTGGTTCCACTTCTCAGCTGCTCAAGCCACTCTGCTCCGCTCCACCTTGTTTTCCAACTCCACGAAAACACTTCTTAAAAGCATCTTCCCGTAAGAGCTGTCTTCTTTTAGTTGTTTCAGGGATACTTCCTGCTCTGCAAGTTCCTTCTCTACCACCATCGTATCTCCCGTCGAAGACTCAGTGAGTCTCTCGGGCTCCTTGGAGTAGCTCAAGGGCGCCAGAGGCCACTGCCATCTTAAACTGACTCTAAGAATCTCCTCTCTTGAGGGCTGTGAATGTATTCGAGACATTTCCAGATGAGTCCATGTGATATGCTTGATACATTCATGAAGGAAAACTCAAATCCCTAAAAACACACAGGTGACCGAGGGTCCTGTTTGAACAGCTCTCCTTGGTTCAACTGCCCGTTTAATGAGATAAGATAAATTCCAGGTTATGGTTTTCTTAAGCTAATCCTCTTCAGTTCGTGTTACATAGGAAATTGATTGCAGAGGCTTCTATACAGGTGGACCAGCTAAATGAACAGGGGAGTTCATTCAGCTTTGCTGGTGGCTAACCGTGTGGTATGTAAGTATGGGTTCTTTGTAGTCTTTATTTACCTGTTTGTCAAATAGGAATCATATATACGTGTTCCCCACTTACTGTGTGAGATGCAAAGAGGGACGGATCTGTGAAACCTGATAACCATGATTCACTACCCATAAAAACCAAGCTAGTGCTGGGCAGTGGTGGTGCACGCCTTTAATCCCAGCACTTGGGAGGCAGAGGCAGGTAGATTTCTGAGTTTCAGGCCAGTGTGGTCTACAGAGTGAGTTCCAGGACAGCCAGGGCTACACAGAGAAACCTTGTCTCGAAAATCAAAAACAAAAACAAGCTAGTTTGGAGAGATTAGTTATTTTTATAGAACTGTACACCTCCAGCACAATTTTTACTCTCATTTTTATTGGCATTGATATTTCTTTCCCTAATCAGCACTACAAATACTTAAGGAAGAACACGTAAGTAAGAATTAAATCAAACGGAATACTGAGATTGTTCAGGGGCTCACTCCAACCAGCTCCGCATTGCTCTGGACTGGATGTGGCCTCAGAACAATTTGTATGTGAAAATCCTGGCCTCCAGTGTGATTGTATTAGAAGATGGGGTCTCTGGGAGGGAACCAGGACATGAGATGGGGACCCTTATTAATGGCATTAGTGTACTGATAAATGGGACCCTAAAGAACTGTCTCACCCTCTCCCTACCATGTGAGGAGATGATAAAAGTACACAATCAGCAACCCCGAGAGTCCTCACTGGAACCCCACTAGAATAATCTGCCCCACACCTCACACCGTCACCCCACCCCCACCCCACCCCCACGCCGGTGTCAGGATGCCTGGCCTCCTGGTCTGAGGCAGATGAGCTTAGGAAAGTTTGTCAACTCTGGCTTGGGCTAGATGCACATCCTTCTCCCTGCAATGTACTTATAATATTATAATAATAACCCAGGACTCTCCCCCACGTGGATTTGTATGCACCCCACACTAAACAACAAAGGGAGTCTCTCCTCCCCCAGCAACTGCTTGGCGACTCCCCCTTTTGGTCAGTGTCCATTCTAACATGGTCTAGATTGGTGGTTCTCAACCCACATGGGTCATGATCGCTTTAGCAACCCCCTATCTCCAAAACTATTCACGTTACAATTCATAACGATAGCAAAACTACAGCTATCGGGTAGCAACAAAATTAATTTTATGGTTGGGGCTCACCACAGCACAAGGAACTGTATTGAAGGGTCACAGCATAAGGAAGGTTGAGATCCACTGCTCTAGATCATATCCAGGAATAGGAGAGACAGATGGGGGGGGGGGGGGTTGATTGGGCCTGAACTAGTTCCAAGGATGTGTGTAGTGAGGCAAACAATGCTCTCTGGGTGACTATTTAAGGGAAATCCTCGATTTACCGTACTATGCCTCTGCATAACAGAGCGTGCATATATTAAAATGAAGTGCATCAGGAGAAAGGACATGTCAGCGAGCAAAGTGTAGTGCTTTGAAGGGCACCCATAGGCTCACAGGCTCACATACTTGCATGTTTAGTCCCGCCTCCAGACCCACCCCCACCCCAGGAAAGGATCAGGAGGTGTGGCCTTGCTGGAAGAGGTGGGTCACTAGGAGTGGACTTTGAGGTTTCCAAAGCCGACACCAAGCCAAGTCTCTTTCTCCCTGCTATTTGTGAATGGGGTGTAAAGCTCTCTCATCCACTACTCTAGTGCCCTGTCTGTCTCCTTCCCACCATGGTAATCATGGACTAACCCTCTGAAACTGCAAGCAAGCCCACGATTAAATGTTCTAGTTTATAAGAGTTGTCTTTCTTGGCCTTGATGTCTCGTCACAGCAATGATAACCCTAGCTAAGACACAAAAGCTTACATAATTCTAGCCTGCCAATCACTCCTTAGCAACTGCACCCCTTAGTAACCAAATCTTCCTTTTCCTGGACCTCATAAAAGGACTCCCTAAATAATAACCAATACTCTATGGCACTTAGCACTGTCTCCTTAAATAAAATGTTTTGCTACCCAATTTTTCTGTGGACTTTTTCACACTTATTTTTTTTCTTTCAGTTTTGTTTTGGGGTGTGTGTGTGTGTGTGTGTGTGTGTGTGTGTGTGTGTGTGTGTGTGTGTTTGAGATGGAGTTTCACTGTGTATCCCTTGGCTGGCCTGGAACTTGCTATGTGGACAGACTGGCGATGGATGAACTCACAGAGAACGCAGTCATGCCGCTCCCTCCAGAGTGCTGGGATAAAAGATTTGCAATGAGGCCGAGGCTGGGCGGTGGTGGTGCACGCCTTTAATCCCAGAACTTGGGAGGCAGAGGCAGGCGAATTTCTGAGTTGGAGGCCAGCCTGGTCTACAGAGTGAGATCCAGGACAGCCTGGGCTACACAGAGAAACCCTGTCTCGGAAACAAACAAACTTGGAAACAAACAGTGCAGACTTAAATTCCAAGTAAACAAACTGTGAGAAATTATTTTTGCTTACAAACCCCAGTCCACAGTTCTATTTAAGTTTTGTTGTTTTTGTTGTTGTTGTTGTTGTTGTTGTTGTTGTTGTTGTTTGGGGGGTTGGTTAATTGGATTATTTGGCTTTTGTGTAATTTTGCTTTTGAAACAGGTTCTCATATCAGTCTGACACTGAACTCCAAATATAGCAGAGAATGACATAATACTGCCTGATCCCCCAACTCCATCTTCCTAGTGCTGGCACTTCATTGTGTGCTACTCTAACCTGGTTGTCACTCCACACTGGGCATCTGTCATGGCTACTCTTTATTGTCAACTTGATTACATAGAGAGTTAAAAATAGTTAAAAATAAAACCCCCAAAATAGAGGGCACATCTGTGAGGAATTTTTGCTTAATTTGAAGTAGGAAGATCATTTTTAATCCAGATTGTGAGTTGGGAAGACACAGGTCTAATCCACATCTTTTGAGCTGGGAAGAACCACCTCTAATCTGGGCTTCCTGCTGGAAGCTTATCTAACTAAGGACGTGGAAGAAGGAAGCTCGTTTGCTTTGCCCGCTTGCTCTTGCCTTGCTACCAAGTCTATTTCTTCACTGGCATTGGTGCCTACTTCTTTGGGCTTCAAGCATCTACTGAAAACAAGCTGAGACATCCAACCTTGAGGACAGAGCAACTTCTGCGTTCTAGGACTTTCTATTCATAGCCACAGTTGGATTAGCCTGTAAGTCATTCTAATAGATCCCTTCCTAGACAGGGAGAAAATGAGTCACTCCGTAAGCTCTGTTCCTCTAGAGAACCCTGAAAAACACAGGCTCCAACTTAGGCCTTCCAGCACCCTGGGAAAGCCCTCTACCAGCAGCTACATCCCTGGCCTTTGATCATTCACAACAGGCCGGGTAGACTAAACCACTGCCTCGCTTGCAGGATAAAGAGCAAGTTCTCTGTCTACCACTGAAAGTTTAGCGTGTCACCGACATCAAGCAACTTGCTCTGTAGCAGTATTAGAGCAATTGTGTGTGAGTTTGTTTGTATTAAGGGTTAGCTCGCTGTTTTATGATATCGGAAGAGTCCTAAGAAGTTAATCTGTTGGAATAACCAAAATCATGTTAAAGAAAGAAAGAGTTGGCGAGACGGCCCAGTGGGTTAAAGCTCTTGCTGCTCTTGCAGAGGACCTGAGTTTAGTTTCCAACACCCATACTGGGCAGTTCGAAACTGTCAGGAACTCCAGTTCCAGTGGATCTGAAACCCTCATCTGGCTTCCACAGACACTGCACCACGTGATACTCTTACATACATGCATATAAAACACTCCTGGACATGAAACGAAAACAATCTTTTTAAATTTTTGAAGAAGGGCTAAAGAGATGGCTTGATGGATTTAGAGCATAGGATGCTATTCCATTGGTCCTAAGTTCGATTCCCAGAATCCACATGGCAGCTCATAGCTGTCCATAACTCTAATTTCAGGGGATCCGACACCTTCTGGCATCCACAGGCACTGGGCACACAAGTGGTGCATAGATACACATGCAGGCAAATGCCTCTACACATAAAAATAAATAAGGAAGGGAAGAAATCTTTTGTTAAATTAGAAATATTGGGAATGGAAAGGCCAAATCATTGTCAGGTGCAATTTCAAAACAACCAAGGCTAGACCTTGTCCTTGCATAACATACACAAGGTTCTGTTGATAATTTACTAAAGGCTTTATAGATTATCTACTTTCATGTCACTGTGACCAAAACCCCAGACATAAACAGCTCAAGGCAAGAAAGATCAGACTTGAATCCTAGTTTCAGAAGATTTGTAGCTCTCCGTAAGAGGGAAGACAGCACCCAGCAGCTCCATGTGCGGTGGTTGGAGCATCTGGTAGGGATGCTCTCGTAGCAGTAGAACAGGACACAGAAAGCTAGAACAGAACCAAGGGCCAGGTTATACTCTTCCAAGTCCCATCCCTAGTGACCTACTTCTGACAGCTAGTGACCTAGAGTCCTACTTCGGAGAGCTAGGCCCCACCTCTTAAAGGTTCCACAGCCTCCAAAAATAGTGCCACCAGAAAGAGAACATGCTTCAAAACGCAGACTCATGGAAGATGTCTCATAGCCATTTGTAACACTTAGTATGCTGCAGTCTGTCTTTAGAGCCTCAGACATAGGCAGACATATGGCATACATTTTATTCAAGAACAATTATTTGGAGCTGAGGGCATAGTTCAATGACTACAGTACTTGCTCACATATGCAAGACCCTGGATTTAACCCTCAATACTAAACGTAAATAAAAGGAGAGAGGGTAGGAGAAAGAAGGGGAAATTGTTTTGATATTGCATAAGAAGATAAAAGGTAGGGGCTGGAGACAGGGCTCAGTATTTAGAAGCACTTGCTGCTCTTGCAGGGTACTTCGGTTCGATACCCATCTTGCCACATGGTGGCTCACAGCCACCTGTAAGTCCATTTCCAGAGAGTCCTGCATGCTTTGCTGGCCTATGCAGAGAGCAGGCACACATGTGGTACACAGACACAAAGACAGACAAAACGCCGAGACGCATAAATAAAAATTAATCCCAAAATTTGTTTCTGAAGAAGATAAAAAAGTAAATTCAGGCAGGTACTGTCCTTGTCAACTTGACTGGATTAGAAATCACATAGGAAACATAGCTCTGGGTCTGTCTGCAAAGATGTTTCCAGAGAGCACTGACAGACCTTTAATTCCTTTTCCTCTGCTCTCTCCTTCAATCCTGGGAAACTGAACTCGGCCATCTAGCTTTATTTGGAATGAGGCATGTGTAGCTTCTTCCTGGAAGGACTTAACCACTATTGCTCAACTCCTTAGCATTTAACCTCCCTTCCCTCCACCCCTCCTGAGCTGAGGAGGAGCCAGGGACCAAACAGCATATGAAGAAAAAAAATAGATAGTTTTCTTTTAAAAGTTTGTTTTACTTATTTTTTTTAATCATGGGGGGTAGTGCATCTGAGTGCCGGGATCTGCAAATGCCAGGAGAGAGAGCTTGATTTCCGGAGCTAGATTCACAGGCAGTTGTGAGCTGCCTGGTGTGGGTGCTGGGAACAGAGCTCATATATATATATATATATATATATATATATATATATATATATATATATATATATATATATATATATATATATCACAGTGAAATATTTAGTAAACAGCTGTGCTTCACAGCTTGCTGGGGAGTGGGCAAGGTCTCAGTCTAGCCCAGGTTAACCCTGGAACTCACTGTGTAGCCCAGGTTGGAACTGGGTTACACTCAAACCCATGGTAATCCTCCTGATTCAGCCTGAGATTACAGGCATGGGCCACCAGGATCAGCTAGCGCCTGATAACTTCAAGGATAGTTTTTGACTGATTGTGTCATAGCTTAATCAGAATGCATTAGAAAATAAAATGCTAACTGTACATGCTTATTACTAGATGGATTCGACAAGATGCTTCAGGAGACATCAGTTCTGGAAAGAATTTTCATTTGCAGGCAGAAATAAGAGAGAGAGAGAGAGAGAGAGAGAGTCTCTAAAAATTCTAGGATTTGCAAAGTCAGACAGGCAAAAGCATCTCATCACCAGCTAGAGGAAGATTAAAGTAAAAAGACGTTGTTCTCTTCATTCCTGTCATAATCTGTTGTCTCTCACCCTGGTCTAACAGGGACATTTGTCACACTCTTTACCCAGAGTCCAGATCACCCACATTCCTCCCCCCACGCCCAGTCACTGCTCACTCCTGTCCATGGGCATCACTGTTTAGACCTCTGAACACTGTAGGCCTCCCGGCTTTGTCCAAGGACATTTTCAAAATTCCTATTTACCCTCACTCCTTGGAGACGGCATGTCTTCAGTGCTGTGCGTGTGTCGATAGATCTTTAACTTCTGACCAGAGTTCTAGCTATGTATGCATAGCTATGTGTGTAAGTGCTCACAGTCCCAGCTACTGGAGTCTGAGGCGAAACAATCACTTGAGTCTGTAAGACAGAAAGCAGCCGGGGCAACACAGGGAGACCCCATCTCAAAAGGAAAGAAAAAGTTACAGTTTTCTACTTGGATTGAAAATGGGCCTCTCAACCCTCTGAACGGAACTGAAAATTGAATGTGTTTGTCTCTCCCATAGCTGCTCTTCCAGAGGGCTTCAGTAAATGGAAATCCCATCCTTCCGTTTCCAGCGGTATTGATCTTACTGTCCCATTGTGTCTTCTTCATATCCAATCCACTAGCAACATCCTTCACTCAATTTTCTGAACCCATGGGGAATCTGAGTCCTTCTCACCTGCTTTCCGGTATGAATATTACATCTCTAACCTCAAACTCCTCTCCCTACGTCCTCCCTGGCTGATCCTCTAGAAGCTATTCAAAAATTGGCAGCCAGTGTTTCCTTTTAAACAAGGTTAACCCAGGCCATTATCTCAGACTCGAGTCAACTAGAGCTGGGGAGACAGCTGAGGGGTTAAAGCAACTGCTGCAATTGCAGAGGATCCGAGTTCAGTTCCCAACCAACACCCCTCACAGCCAGACAGTCTAACTCCAGAGAATCTAACTCCCTCTTCTGACTTCTACAGGTATCTGCACTCATGTCCATACACCCATACGCAAACACAAATGCACACACATAATTTTTAAAATATGAGGCTGGCGAGATGGCTCAGCGAGTAAGAGCACTGACTGCTCTTCCAAAAGTCCTGAGTTCAAATCCCAGCAACCACATGGTGGCTCACAACCTCCCGTAATGAGATCCAACACCCTCTTCTGGTGCGTCTGAAGACAGCTACAGTGTACTTGTGTATAATAATAAATAAATCTTTGGGCCGGAGCAAGCAAGGACTGAGCAAGTGGGGCCAACTGGACTGAGCCAGGTTGACTGGAGTGAGCAGAGGTTTTAAAAACTCAATTCCCAACAACCACATGAAGGCTCACAACCATCTATACAGCTACAGTGTTCTCATATACATAAAATAAATAAATCTTTAAAATAATAACTACTGGGTTGTAAATAAAAAAGTATCATAAACAGTGAGTTTGGGCTTTCTCACGACCAGATGATAACTCTTATTTCTACTCTTAGTCCCTGCAGAGGACACAGCAAACAACATGTCACCTACGGAACAGAGGATAGCTCTTATCAGACATCAGATTTACTGGCATCTTCATTTGAATGCACAGCACAGTGAGAAGAACCTTGTGCGGCTGGAGAGTGGCTGTCACTGCATCAAGGGTGCCTCAGTGCCAGAACTCAGGCAAAGATCTATAGGTCCTGGCTTCAAGATCAAGGCTGCTGGGACAGTGGCATCACTGGTCACATGATCTGTCTGGAGCTAATAGCGAAAGCTTGAGTAAAATAATTGTACTGGGGGAGTGGGGGGGCGGAGCTGGATTCCCAAGATGACACAGTGTTTGTGGAATAAAATAAAGCAAGCAATTTGCCCTGGAAGCTGGGACCTGGGACTCTTTACACTCCACTGGGACTCTTTACACTCCAGTCAAAGCATTTCACACTTAGGCATGCATGGATGTGTATGCACACATACATACACAGATATATCTGAGTGTGTGTGTGTGTGTGTGTGTGTGTGTGTGTGTGTGTGTGTGTGTGGATATATATGTTACTATTTAAATGTCTTACAGAGCCAGTGAGATGGTTCAGTGGATAAGAACACCTGGAACACATGCTCACAACCCTGACGACCTGAGTATTATCTCCAGCATCACATGAGAGGAAGAACTTGGTCCTATAAGTTGTCTTCAGATCTTCATATGGGTGCCATGGAACACATACACCCACCCTCAAACACACATAGATAGATATATGATAGATAGATAGATAGATAGATAGATAGATAGATAGATAATAGATAGATAGATAGATAGATAGATGATCAATAGATAGATAGATAGATAATAGATATATAGATGATTGATGATAGATTATAGATAGATGATCAATAGATAGATAGATGATAGATAGATAGATAGATAGATAGATAGATAGATAGATAGATGAAATACAAAATTTTAATGTATAAATGTCTTTAGAATCAATGTACTCTGTGTGACCCTGGACAATAGACAGGAACCTCTCCTAGGTATTTGGTTTCTTTATAAACCCGATATAGAGACTAGGATCAATAATACCTAAAAATACCTAATTTCCCTTCCAGGATAGAAGCATAAATTATCTATTTTGTATTCAAGCAGTGCCTTCAAAGTTCAATACGGAGATAGACATTTGCACCCTTAAGCAAATATCACTCTCTAGCCCGGCTTACACACGCCAGGAGGTTTGCTTTGGGCTCAGCAGATCAGCTACTAATGACCCTTCTCTTCCCGTCCTGCTCTCTCCTGACACCCAGAAAATTATTCTTTGAACTTCTCAAGATTTCACCAAACCCATCTTTTAAGATATTTTTGCAAATTGGTCTGCTTTCGTTTTAAGATTAGATTTTTTTTTCATTTCAGAATCCATGTTTCAGTTTAACGAAAACCAAATCCTCTTACGAAGCATGTGTCTGTCGACAACCCAAATACTATCATGGCTGAATGGAACCAACTTAGATAAGCCAGTATCGGCTCCCAGAGCTTAGAAAACAGGTCCCAGCATCTCCTAGATGATATGCTCTGATGGGCAGGTGCTTAACATTACCTGGAAGATCTCCACCTCAAGTCCTATTTTTGCTAATAAATTCCCTCACAATAAAAACAGGATACAGAATCCAGGACCAAAGAAGACATTTTTTTAAAGTCACTCCTCTTGTTGTTCATAACACGTTCTTCTGGATAAACAGCTCAGCAGACAGTTTAGTTTGGTGCATTTGGGGATAAGCAAATCCAAACTCAAATGTTTTCTCACTAGGCAGACCCTTAGGGGTCCTTTACAGTTAGCCACCTGAGTAGATCCAGCAGTACACCCAGTGACACCTCCTATCCTGTGCATAAAGTCCCCTCTAAACACTGGCTGGGATATATTGTTCTCCACAAACACAGTAGAGCTGAAATCAGTGACCTAGATAGACAGAGCCATGGCACGGAGGCTGGAAGAAGCCCTCCTCGTTCACACCCTGTAGTTGTTATGGTACAATGTGCCCAATATTCTCAGCGCCTACCAAGAAAATGGCATGTGTATGCCCATTTATCCCAATTCTGGGCTCAATTAGAGTAATTATAAATCAGTACCCCTGGTGTGAGTTGAGTACACGTTGTTCAAAATGACACTCATTTGGGGGAACAATTATATTCATTTTATCACCACCCGGCCCAGAAAACATCCTCCCTTTCCTTGGTTTAAGAAGCAGCCTTCAAACTCCCGGTTCAGTTAAACTATTTAGAAGCGTTTTATTCTAAATCTCTGTCTGGGTGCTTCTAGCCTTAGAAGCTTAAGTGTTTTCCTTTTCTGTGCACTCATCCTTGCTGCCATCTGCCTCCTCGTGTATCCATTGTATATGGGGTCATGGCGGCTAACCTCTTAAGCAGCCTCTATAGAGATGCTACCAGTCGAGACCTACCGATCTGGCTGGTAAGCGGGTCGAGAAATCCATTTACTGTGAGGGACTAAAATCCATGTCATTCTCCGTGCTACCTTGCTACCCTTCACCACTCTACATATCAAACCTGAACTGAAGCCTGGTGCACTTCTCTGGCACACAGAAGGAAGCTAAGGTGTTAGGTTACTACCATATTCACTACCTTCCTCTGTGTCTCCATTGGTTCCAGGAGCAGCAGCCCTGGACTTTTAACTAAGGGTAGCCCTGTGGTAGTCCTGTGGGATAGAGAGATGGCTCAGCATTTAAAAGCACTTGCTGGTCTATCTTGTAGACCTATAACTCTAGCTCCAAGGAATCTGATGTCTTATTCTGGTCTCCTGGGCACACATGTACACACGTGCACATACATCCATCTATAGATACACACACACACACACACACACACACACACCACAGCCTGTCTGTGTCTTGGCTTTTCTTGTTTTGTTTTTGTTTTTGTTTTTTCAAGACAGCGTTTCTCTGTGTAGCCCTGGCTGTCCTGGAACTCACTCTGTAGACCAGGCTGGCCTTGAACTCAGAAATCTGCCTGCCTCTGCCTCCCAAGTGCTGGGATTAAAAGCATGCGCCACCACTGCCCGGCATTACATCTCCCAAAGAAACTGTCTTCACTGGGCTTTTCTGTGATCTCAAGGTGGCATAGCCACAGTGCAAAGCCAGGCAGCTCTTGAGTCTCTGAGCTCGAGCATGGAGATTCACTCCACTGATACATGGGTGTCCTGTGGAGTACATTCTGATGCCCATGGGAAGAAAACTGAACGGAGCCCACATTCTATATGAGCCAGTTTCCATCAAAAGTACAACACACTTTCATATGTGAGCAAACAAGTGAGCTTCTCTCCGGGCTCATTGGAAAAGCAAGAAGCCCACCACCATTCGCAGCACCACCCCAGAGCACACCCCTCCCTGCCCAGGCAGCCATGTAAGACTATTGGCTTTTTTTACTCTGATGTCACTTACACTTACCTGAGTGTGGTCCACACTAATTCTAGTTTCCTACCCAGGATTTCTTGACCATTCTCCAATGCATAGAACTGAGAAGGGGATAACGCATAGCGAGAAGGAAGGAAGGAATGGGCACATGAGAGGACGGGAACGTCTCTTCGTTGGTACCTGTGGAGCTCCTGCTTTTCCTTTTCTTCAGGGGATTCTCAGCTTCTTCACTCACTGGTCCTAAATGTATGTATATGCATGACTATATGTGTGTATGTATATGCGCATGTTTGTATATGCACATATGCATAAATTACATCTTTATAATTTCTAAGTTATTGGGGCTGGTTCATTTGGGGTGTGCGATTTTTTTTTCCCCTGCACAAACCTAATGGCCTAAACTCTATCTCTGGAGCCCATGACAAAAACCTAATGGCCTAAACTCTATCTCTGGAGTCCATGACAAAAACCTAATGGAGGCTCTCACTACTGTAATCCCAGTACTTCTACAGAGATGAGAGGCGGAGACAGGAGAATCGTGGGCCAGTTAACCGGAAGTATGAAGAGAGGCAAGATGGGAGACCCTGCCTCGACGAGGTGTAAGAAGAAACTGACTCCCACAAGTTGTTCTCTGACACACATAGTCAAATTGTTATTGTTGATGTTATCAAACAATTATTTTAGTTTAAAAAAAAGAAAATAGTTTCCATAGGCTAAGCATGGTGGCACACATCTATAAGCCTGGAATTAAAGAAGTCGAGGAAGGAGGATCATAAATTCAAGACCAGCCTGGCAGTGGTGGCCCACGCCTTTAATCCCAGCACTTGGGAGGCAGAGGCAGGCAGATTTCTGAGCTCAAGGCCAGCCTGGCCTACAGAGTGAGTTTCAGGACAGCTAGGGCTATACAGAGAAACCCTGCCTCAAAAAAAAAAGAAAAGAAAAGAAGAGAAGAGAAGAGAAGAGAAGAGAAGAGAAGAGAAGAGAAAAGAAAAGAAAAGAAAAGAAAAGAAAAGAAAAGAAAAGAAAAAGAAAAAGAAAGAATTCAAGACCAGGCTGGGCTACACAGAAAGAGATTATATTGGGGAAGAAAGGTTTCAATAAAACTTGAATTATGTGTGTATCACTCACTAATCTCTCTGTGCTCAAATTATTTTAGGAGACATGTAGTAACAAAAGGTCATAGTGTCACCACTTGGACTAGTGGTGACCAGCCAGAGATTTGTCATATGAGCCAAACACCGTGATTGCAACAACCACCGTCTGGAAGCCAAATTGAGAGTTCCTCTTTCCAGAATGTTATCCTGGTCAATAAAAGACTGCACATTACAAGAGTCAAGCCAAGAGGGAAAACATACCTCTTTTCTACATGTGTCAAAACAAGATTCAAGTCTTGAAGCAATAAGAAAAAGATAAAGTGTTCTGTCAGCCAGGTGAGAAAACTTCAGACATTTTTATTCTCAAGCAAATCTGGAAGGCTTTTTGCTTCAAATGTAAAAAAAAAAAAAGGAACATAGAGTAAATTGTTGATTTTACTGCACAGATTAACTATTCTATAAGAACAATAACACATAAACTTCCAAATGCCTTGTGCCCCCCTGCTACGTAATAACCCCGCTTAAAGTTGCTGTCTTTGATTTTTTTTTTTTTACTTTTTCTTAGAGATTAAAAAAAAAGTGAACCCAACAAATAAATAGCCAAATTAAGATGAATTGGATGTGTTTGGAATGTTGAGAATCTATTTACATTTTAATAAGATATTTCCTCAGTGTAGGTCTGAGATAAATCTCCCTGGAGAAGAGGCTGGGACACAGAATTAAGAAGAAAGACATGCCCTTGACGATTTGGAGAAAAGGAAAGATAAGCAGAGAGATGTTTAATAGAAACAGATGTGGATGTAATCCTTCGGGAAGAAAAAAAAAGCCGTACAAATAGAACATGAGAGGAGGAGAGATGGCTTTAGACAAGGATCATGGGGAAACCTGGGTTGCTTTGAGAACACGTGCTAAGGACTGTGATTGACTCAGACTCCTCCCTCCAGGTCAAAGCCCTGCAAATGCGTGTGCTGCATGGATCGCTTAAAGAAAGGCAAGATGCTATGCACGAGATGTTACTTGTGAGAACAAACTGAGAGGGAGGTTCTGAAAGTGGCAGCAGACGGCTGAAAGAGAAGAGTGCCTGAGCCTGGAAGTGTCCAGGATCAATAAACAATGGAGTATAGACTACAGTAACAGATGGCCATTTCTCAGTTGTTGGGGGGTATGCACACCTGTGCGCACAGAAGCCAGAAGACACTGTTAGGAGTCCACCTCTTCTACTCTTCACCTCTTCCCTTGAAGCAGGGTCTCTCCCTGAACTCGGGGTTCATGTCTCAGCTAGGCTGAAAGCCAGCAAGCTCCAATAGTTCCCTCTCATCTCTGTTCTTTGTGGAGCTGGGGTTAAGAGGTATGTTGGGGAGACATACCGCTTATTATGTGGGCTCTGCGATTGGAACTCTCACCCTCAGGATTGTGAAGCAAGATTTCTTAACCACTGAGCTGCTGTTAATTGCTCTAGCCCAGACAATCATTTTCTATTCCAGTCTAAGCTAAGGGAAAGCCTGTCAGCTAAGGTTGGACATTAAGGTACCGTCAGTGGATATCATAGAATTCTATTTGCTGCATTTTCATAATGACTACTTGTATTTCCACCAAGCTTTGCATAGTTGGAGGGAATATGGAATAGCCCTGCAGCTTCTACTCCATAAGTCATACCATGATAACTAATCAATGGCCACATGATGAGGAGAAATACAGGTATGATTAGGTAGGGGATTATCTCTCATTTGTACAGCATCTCCTCGTACTCAGGGATAACCTTTCTAACTCCGAGAAAAGGATCCCCAGTGCTTGTGAGGCCTTTTGTGGTTGGTTGGCTGGTATTTCTGACAGTACTAAGGATTGAACCTAGGACCTGCCATTGAGCTGTATTCCCAGCCCTGGTTTATAGTTTTCTCAGTTCAAAAGAATGGAGACTGTGTGACTCAGTCCCTCTACCTTTCTCTATGAAGGGACACAGGAGAACAGAGATGACAGTTGGGGAAAGAGAGAGACATTTCCTTCAAAGGTATAACCAACAACTGCTTGTCCATGCTCCCCATAAGCCTTCCTATCCAGATTCCTATTAGCAACCCTACTCAGACTCATTAGATGGGCCAGTGAGATGGCTCAGCTCATAAGAGTGCTTACTGCCTAGTTGGCCATCAGTGGGAAGAGAGGCCCCTTGGTTATGCAGACTTTATATGCCCCAATACAGGGGAATGCCGGGGCCAGGGGGTGGGAGAGGATGGGTGGGGGAGCAGGGCCAGGAGGGGGGAGGGTATAGGGAACTTTCTGGATAACACTTGAAATGTAAATGAAGAAAATATCTAATAAAAGTTGAAAAAAAAAAAGAGTGCTTACTGCCAAGCTCAACAACTTGAATTCAATTCCTGGGCCCCATATGGTGGAAAAAGAGAACCAACAGGGGCAAGGTGATCTCTGAGCTATACACACACATGCACACACACACCTACATGCATATGTACATGTGTGCAAGTATACACACTATGTACAACTAATGCATGCTAATAAAGAACAAAAGAAAAAGAAGATGAGCAGAAAGACAAAAGGATGGACTATCCAGAGACTACCCCACCCGGGGATCCATCCCATAATCAGTCAACAAACTCAGACACTATTGCATAGGACAGCAAGAGTTTGCTGAAGGGACCCTGATATAGCTGTCTCATATGAGGCTATGCCAGTGCCTGGCAAATACAGAAGTGGATACTCATAGTCATCTATTGGATGGAACACAGGGCTCCCAATGGAGAAGCTAGAGAAAGTACCACAGGAGCTGAAGGGGTCTGTAACCCTATAAGAGGAACAACAATATGAACTAACCAGTACCCCCAGAGCTCTTGTCTCTAGCTGCATATGTAGCAGAAGATGGCCTAGTCGGCTATCATTGGGAAGAGAGACCCCCTGGTATTGCAAACTTTCTATGCCCCAATACAGAGGAACTCCAAGGCCAAGAAGTGGGAGTGGGTGAGTAGGGGAGCAAGGTGGGGGGAGGGTACAGGGAACTTTCGGGATAGCATTTGAAATGTAAATTAAGAAAATATCTAATTTTAAAAATTGGGAAAAAACAGAAAAGAAAAAAAAAGATGAGCAGAGAAACAATTCCTGGGGGAAAGAAAATGTATCTGGGTAGATCTGAGGTTTCCACAGTGCAAACCTCTCTTAAAAACAAAGAATAGAGAGCCAAGTGTGGTGGCACACACCTTTTAATCTCAGCATTCTGGAGGCAGAGGCAGGCTGACCTGGCTGACCTACATAACTACAAGGCCAGCCTGGTCTATTAAGTGAGTTTCGGGCCAGCCAGCACTGTATACTGAGACTCTGTCTCAAAAACAAAGAATAAAAAGTAACAATTTAGCTTGAGCAATTGCTCCTTAGAGCACTCGCCCAGCATGTATGTGTGTGGTCCTGGGTTCCGCTCCCAGCGCCACCCGAAGAAAAAACGTGAAGAGACAGCTCTGACTTCTCTAAATCCTTGACACCTTGACACCTTTGCCCACAGAGCTATAAGGCTCAACCTCATCATTATTGGTGATTACTACAAAAAACCATAAGTGATGAACCAGCTGATCCCAGGTAATTAATCCAAGGGTAGGATTCTAGCTCTGTAGACGCTAAGTAAGGGCGTTCCTCCCATCTGGTGAGTTCCTTCTCGATATTCCCTAAGAAATCTATGTTCTGCTGCAAAAAAAAAAAAAAAAGAAGAAGAAGAGAAGAGAAGAGAAGAGAAGAGAAGAGAAGAGAAGAGAAGAGAAGAGAAGAGAAGAGAAAAAAAGAAATTAAGCAAGCTTTTTCCACCAATACATCTTGTTTCCATAGATTGGTTCGTACTAATGGTTCAAAGCGGCACCCTTCAGCTGGCCAAACTGCAAGACGTCAGGAGGAGCCTAACAATGAGGGCTTCCGACTCTGAGCAGAGTCTGAGCCCATCAGCCAGTCTGCTTACTGCCTCCTAATGGGAGCACAGCTGGGGAGGTTTCTTCACAGGAGAAAGACGGTCTCAAAGGCAAGACCCCAGATCCTTAGCTCACCACAAATTGCGGGAGCCTGCACATGCTTCATGTGCAAGAGAAGTAAAATGGACAGCAAGGTAGCTGGCCAGGGGAAGCTGCTTACCACCGAGATAGATAACCTGAGGTTGAATTCTAGGGACTAACTAGAGAAAACCACCTTCTACAGGTTGTTTTCTCTCTCTCTCTCTCTCTCTCTCTCTCTCTCTCTCCCTCTCTCTCTCTCTTTTTCTCTCTCTCTCTCTCTCTCTCACACACACACACACACAGTCTCTCTCAAATAAATTTTTAAATAATTTTTTAAAATTCAAGTTAATTTTAGGTATATTCAAATATTGACTATTGCTATTAGTAGCCAAGTAGAACATTCAGAAAAACTAGGTAATTATTTCAGGGTTTCATAAATCTTGAGTTTTTTACTTTATCCTTGCCTTTAAAAAAGATTTATATTTATATAATATTTATTATTATATCTAAGTACACTGTAGCTATCTGCAGACACAGGAGAACAGGTCCTCAGATCTCATTACGGATGGCTGTGAGCCACCATGTGGTTGCTGGGAATTGAACTCAGGACCTTTGGAAAAGCAGTCAGTGCTCTTAACCACTGAGCCATCTTTTCAGCTCTATCCTTGCCTTTTAAAACCAAGAAATTTCAGAACATGTCTTCATTTTGAAGAAAACAACAGGTTATTGTCTCCCATTAGTCTGTTAAAGGGGAGGTTCTCTCTGTCCTTTAGACTTTTTTCTTTCCATACACTAATTTATTTTGAACAGATCTTTGCATTTTCACAGAAGTTTATTTAACTAATGGTATTATAGATCTGCTGTGGCCAGCACCTTGGTAGTCATCATGGCTATAGAGAAAACAAATGCCACTTAAAAGCCAAGCTGAAAATCAAAACAACCCTAAGATTCCACCTCACACCAGTCAGAATGGCTAAGATCAAAAACTCAGGTGACAGCAGATGCTGGAGAGGATGTGTAGAAAGAGGAACACTCCTCCATTTCTGGTGGGATTGTAAGCTTGTACAACCACTCTGGAAGTCAGTCTGGCAGTTCCTCAGAAAATTGGACATAGTACTACCGGAAGATCCAGCAATACCTCTCCTGGGCATATATCCAGAAGATGTTCCAACTGGTAATAAGGACACATGCTCCACTATGTTCATAGCAGCCTTATTCATAATAGCCAGAAGCTTGAAAGAACCCAGATGTCCCTCAACAGAGGAATGAATACAGAGTACATTTACACAATGGAGTACTAGTCAGCTATTAAAACAAAGAATTTATGAAATTCTTGGGCAAATGGATGTATCTGGAGGATATCATCCTGAATGAGGTAACCCAATCACAAAAGAATTCACTTGATATGCACTCACTGATAAGTGGATATTAGCCCAGAAACTTAGAATACCCAAGATGTAATTTGAAAACCACAAGAAAATCAAGCGGAAAGAAGACCAACATGTGGATACTTCATATCTCCTTAGAATAGGGAACAAAATACCTATGGAAGGAGTTACAGAGACAAAGTTTGGAGCTAAGATGAAAGGATGGACAATCCAGAGACTACCCCACCCAGGGATCCATCCTATAATCAGCCACCAAACCCAGACACTATTGCATATGCCAGCAAGATTTCGCTGAAAGGAATCTGATATAGCTATCTTGTGTGAGGCTATGCCAGTGCCTGGCAAATACAGAAGTGGATGCTCACAGTCATCTGTTGGATGGAACATAGGACCCCCAATATAGGAGCTAGAGAAAGTACCCAAGGAGCTGAAGGGGTCTACAACCCTTTAGGTGGAACAACAATATGAACTGACCAGTACCAGAGCTCGTGTCTCCAGCTGTATATGTAGCAGAAGATGGCCTAGTCGGCCATCATTGGAAAGAGAGGCCCCTTGGTCTTGCAAACTTTATATGCCCCAGTACAGGGGAATGCCAGGGCCAAGAAGTGGGAGTGGGTAGGTAGGGGAGCAGGGTGGGGGGAGGGTACAGGGAACTTTCGGGATAGCATTTGAAATGTAAATAAAGAAAATATCTAATAAAAAAAGAGCTAAATAAACATGAAGGAAAAAAAAAAGCCAAGCTGAAGACAGACTCCCCCACACAGGACTCTGTCAGTAGATTTTGCTCAAGGTCTTGAGTAGGAACAGGAAAAGTTGGGTAAAACACTTTGAAAGACTAACAGTTGACCATGGAACAGAGAGACACCAAGGGCACCTCCCATAACATCTGTAAATGGAGACGCACTGCTGAAAAAGAAAAGGGGTGGCCCGGTGGAGCTGGGTCAAGATTTTATTATTTTTAATTATTATGTATGTATGTGTCTATATGTGGGTATGTGCCCATGTATGTGGTGTCTAAGGAAACCAGAAGTGGATATTAAATCCCCCGGAACTGGAGTAACAGATGTTTATGAGTTGCCTGACATGGGTGCTGGAGACTGAACTTGGGTCTGCTGGGGACTGCTGGAAAAGCACATGCTCTTAGCTGCTGAGCTTTGAACATCTTCAACTAGTGACTGAACACAAGTGTCATGCAAAGCCCTGAAGCTGCCATCCCTTGATGGGCTGAAAATTCCAAACCATCCTTCTAAGATGTCTCTGCAAAGGAAGAACACTGGAGATGAGGAAATCTGCAGCCTGGTTGATTTATTTTCACAGAAAATGAAGTGTCTCATCATAGAGATCTTCCCCCAGGTTAATGCAGTAGAAAAAACTCTAAAGTGTAATACTTTCTTGTACCTCTACAGCAGAGGCACCTTAGATTATCTTTTTCTGGAAGCCATCATCTTCATTCTTTCTCTTTTCCACTCCCTCCTCTCCCTTTCCAGTCATGGCCTCATTTTGAATCTCACCCCTCATAATTAGAGCTGTACCTAAGACTTGATGGAGTCACTCCAGCACCGCTCAGTTGCTTGTGAGGTAGTGTAAACTTGACATGATCTGTAATAGCCTAGGAAGAAACTCACAATCAGGAATTCTATGAACCAGGCTGACACGCATACAAAAGGGGTCTTTGGGATATTATTGTCTTGATTGTGTTAATTGGCATAAGGAGATCTGCCACTGTGGGTGGCACCATTCCCTAGTATATCAAGACTGTCTTGAGAGTGAAGAGGGGAGCCAAGCATACGTATGAATGCATTCGTTCATTGTTCCCTGGTCCTGATTATGAATGCAGCTGTTTCAAGCTCCTTCTGCTTTGTTTTTTTTTTTTTCCAAAGTGATGGGCTGATACCTGAAATGGTGAGTGTTTCTCATAAGTTGCTTTGTTGGGTATTTTTATCATAGCAACAAAAATGAAACTAACACATGTGGTATTCTAGTTTGCTTTCTATTGCTGTGAGTTAAAAAAAAATGACCAAAAGCAACCTGGGGAGGAAAGGGTTTATTTCCTTACAGGTTACACAATCAATCATCAGAGGAAGCCAAGGCAGAAATTCAAATGGAGCAGGAATCTGGAGGCAGGAACTGAAGCAGAGGCCATGGAGTAATACTGCTTATTGACTTGTTCCCCTGGGGTTGCTCTTGTACAACCAGGACAATCTAATTCTTTAAAAAATATATATTTTGGTATTACTCATGTGTGTGTGTGTGTGTGTGTGTGTGTGTGTGTGTGTGTGTGTATGTGTGTGTGATATGTGTATACACATATTCCACAAACACATGTGAAGGTCAGAGGACAGCTTTGGGAGTTTGTTCTCTCCTTCCTCTCTTAGTGGTTTCCAAGGATGAGCTCAGATCCTCAGGCTTGAGCATCAAGGACCTTCACCTGAGAGCCATCTCACTGGCCCTCATTTTGGCCTGTTTCTCAATCTTTCAGGCAGTTGATACAGATCCCAGCTATGATGTCTCTATAGATTCTGCTAGGAAGTACAAAAGGACATAGCCAGGAGAACTGGTCCATTTTCTGTGCGACCTGAAAGATAGAAACGGCTACCTGAACTGTAGCTACTAGACCACCCTTTCTTCTGCCTGACAGAGTCTCCCTGCACACAGCAAGAGGAATCTCTGCTTAATGGTGCCTGAGCTGAAGCATATGAAGATCAGCTCTCAGAGACCTGCATTTGTCCACAACAAGGAGCTGTGACAATGTGCGGAGATGGAGACCTCTAGACACTGCCAAGTCGCTGAACCCTTTGAGTATCTCCACTCTCACATTCAACAGCATACACTGCAAAATCCTTTGCCTCCTATACAGATGAATCAACAGAAAGAAATTCTTTTAACTTTCATTTTGAACAGGGTCTCAAAAAAAAAAAAAAGAAAAATCCTGGCAGAAAGCTTTCCAGTTCTCTGAAAATCTATAAGAAATGGAATTTAAATTCATTCAGGACTTCTTCCTACCACTCTTAAGTTTAAGGAGTCATTGATCGTGTTTTGGAAACAAAGGAACTGTTCTCCTTTCAAAGCGCCTGTAGAAATGGCCCTCTTATGTTTCTATATCTTATGGAAATATAGACCTGAGATCCAGGCGGATGTGGGTAGGATGCTCACTGTCTTTATAGTGCAATCCTGCAAGTCTTACACTTCCTTCCTGAAGGCAGGACTCATGTCTGGCAGACCTTGTGTCTGGCAGACCTCACATTGGCAATTGATGGACATCTTCAAAGAGCTACTTGACAACTTTGACAGGTAGATCATCCCAAGCCTTTGGCAGAGAAGGGGAGAGCCAGTCTAATGGCAGAATGCCAGCTATTTTGATCAGGGGACTTTCTGTTTGATCTCTGCATGTGTCTGCTTGGATCTGAAGAGGAGAAAGTACACTACAAGAGGCCCAGTAGAACAAAGGTCCCTGGATCGTGACGGACTCCTTCAATTATCAGCAGACTATTTAAAAAAAATACTGAGAATTATAAAGAAGCTATATTAAGAAGATAAACCTCCAGAGAAAAAATGAAACTCTTCCCAGCATCTCTGTGTGTCCAGCTGAGACTCACTTAACTCTGTGCTGTCCAAGATTGAGGAGGGAAGCTTTTAACTTCTTAAGAGTTAGGAACACTATACAATATATAAAATCTGCCTTTAGCCAGAGAGATGGCTCAGCAGTTAAGAGCACAACCTGCTCTCCCAGAGGACCCAGGTTCAATTCCCAGCACCCACATGGCAGCTCACAACTGTCTATAACTCCAGTTCTAGAAGATCTGAGACCCTCACACAGACACACATGCAGGCAAAACATCAATGAACATAAAATAAAAAGATAAATGAATCTCTTTTTAAAAATTTTTTGACTTAAGTTTTGAAATGATGTTTTATTATTTTTAACATTTATTTTATTTTAAAAATTATATGTATACCTGCAGCTTTCAAAAGCGGGCATCGGGTTCCCTGGGGCTGGAGTTCCAGGTGGTTGTGAGTTGCCTGATATGGGTTCTGGAAATCAAACCTGTCTCCTTTTGCAAATCAGTACCAGGCTCGTAACCACTGGACCATCCTGCCAGCACTGTTGTTCTGATTTTATCAGGCTGGTTCTTTGACAGTTTTAAAACACATACATAATATATTCCAGTTACTCTCTCTTAAATTGGTTTCGATCTGACATGTCATATCCCAAGGTGGATGCCGCACAGGACGGACACCTAAATCCTCTCTCTGTGCACCATTATGGGTGAGTTTTTCCTTGAAATTGCTAGTTACCTTAAGCACCACAATGCATTACACTAAGGGATTATAGAGAGGAATTTTATTACCCTCATATAAAAAGATGGACAGTGGCTGATGGCTCTCATTTTGAATGCCCTGGGAGCAATGTGGGCATTTATGTGCACAGGGGAAGCTCAGCCCTGAGTGGGAGCAGAATGGTCCATCCCACAGTGCGCTTCATGGACATCAATCAATGAACATCTTAGGGAGTGTGGTTATGATGGACTTGTATGCGAGTAAACACATATGCCATACTAATGTTTCTGATCACTCTTATGTGGCCTGAATGGGATCTTATCTCAGAGCTTCAAAGGAAACTGAAGATCACTGAGGTCTTACAATACTCACGAAAATATTTCTAAAGGAGGGTGTTCTCAGTATTTGTGAGATTTAGATCATCCTTAGATCAGAAAGGGATGCTCAGGGTTGTGATTTACAAGACTAAAACCCTTCAGCGCTGCTGCCCAGTAAAACACAACTGTGCTGACTTCTTTCTTTAAAAAAAGTACCTTATTCTTTAAATCAATACATTTTAAATGTTTTTTTAAAGTGTGAATATTACGGGCCGCCGTGCGACACTTGGTATATAAATACATTATGCCGTGTTAAAATCATAACCTAAGCATAGCTTCGACTCTTTGTCATTTACTTACAGTGAAAATATTCAAAGTCGTTTCTCATAGCTTTTAGAATGTGCAGCATATTGTCATTATTCGAAGTCGCTCCTCTGTGAAAAATCCCACCAAGTTTCCCACTTCTCCCTGAACATAACTTATTAGCTACTGATCCTCTTCCCATCCCCCAACCCCTTCTTCTCTGCCCAGGCTGGGGAACCACCGCTCTATTCTCAGCTTCCTCGAAATTAACTAAATGGTTAACTAATAGTCTATTAGTTAATAAGTTAACTAATAGTCTCCCATATGAGTAGGATCACGTGGCCTTGCTTTTCTTTTTTTCTTTTCTAAAGTTTATTTTATTTCCTTTCATGTCTGTGTGTGCATGTGCCCATAGAGGCCAGAGGTTGGCATCAGCATCTTCTAGGTCCCTCTCTACCTTATTCATTGAAGCAGGATATTCTGGTTGAGGCCAGCACTCTCCAGACAGTCTAGTTAGCCAGCTTGCTCTTGGGATCCCTTGTCTCCACCTTCTGAGCATTGGGATTACTGTCAGGCCCCATCTGTCCCTAATACCCACCGGCATGTTTGCAGGTTTGGGGATCTGAACTCTGGTCCTCCCCTTAGGTAGCAAGGGCTTTAGCCACTGATCCATCTCCCATCCCCTATTTTCTTTTTTTAAAAGGATTTATTTATTTTGATTTTATGTCTGTGAGCTTTTTGCCTGAATGTATATATGTGCACCATATACATGCAGTGCCCTCAGGGGCCAGAATGCACATTGTATCCTACGAAACTGGAGTCACAGACGTTGTAAGCTGCCATATGGTGCTGGAAACTGAACCCAGGTCTTCAGTAAGAGCAGTACACATTCTTAGTTACTGAGTCACCTCTCTAGACCCCTAGTTTTTTTATAATATTTTTCCGTGTGTGTGTGTGTGTGTGTGTGTGTGTGTGTGTGTGTGTGTGTCTGTGCCTGTGTATCTATGCGTGTCTGTATGTGTTTTGTGTCTATGTCTGTGTATCTGTGTGTGTCTGTGTGTGTTTGTGTGTGTGTTCGTGTGTGTGCATGTCTGTGTATTTCTCTGTGTGTGTGTCTGTGTGCATATGTGTGTCTGCATGTGTCCATGTTTGTGTGTATGTTTGTGTCTGTGTGTGTATGTGTGTGTCTGGTGTGTCCATGTTTGTGTGTGTGTGTGTGTGTGTGTGTGTGTGTGTGTGTGTGTGCGCGCCTGGGTAGGCAGTGATGTGTGTATGTATGGGTGCAGGTATGATATGATACCACAAGAGAGTGCTGGATCCCCTGGAGCTGCCCAGTGTGGGTGCTAAGGAACTCAGACTCTGTAAGCAGTACTTGCTCTTAACCCCTGAGTCACCTCACAGGTCCCACCTCCACCCACAAATGATTTTTTTTTTTTTTGGAGACAGGATCTCTTGCTATGTAGCCCTGGCTAATATGGAATTCACTATATAGAACTAGCCTCTAACTCACAAATCCACCTGTCTCTGCCTCCCTGGTACTAGGATTAAAGAAATGAGCCATGCTCAGCTCCAACACTTATTTAAAGTAGTTTAAACAGAGGCCCAATACATAGCCCAGCCTTGAGCTTCAACCAATTCTCCTGGCACTGTTTCCCAAGTGCTGGGATTTCAGACATGTGAGGTCAGCCCTGGAGCAAGGAATTTTTCATGTTATTATTCATTTACTTTTTAAAGTAGAATGCCATGTTACCCGGACTCACCTGAAACTCTTGATATAGCTAAGAATGGCCTTAAATTAGTAATCCTCCTGCCTTTACCCACCCCAAACCCCAGCTAGGATAATGATGTCCATCACAACTAACAGTTTATGGTTCTGAGGACTGAACCCAGGGTCTTGGGCAAGCTGGGCAAGCTCTCTGCCAACTGATCTGCACCCCAGACCTAACGGTTCCCTTGTGTCCCTGCTGTCATCTCTGACAAGTCTCTTGACAATACCAGGACTAGAATGACGCGGTAATCTCTTTCCTTTTGGACCTGCATTTCCCCGAGGCTTAGTGATGGTGAGCACAAAATTGGCCATTCTCACATCTGAGAAACATCTAGCTAGCTCAATGAGAATTAAAATGTGGGGAAGAGATTTTGGAGGTGTGTATATATTTTGGGTACCATCCTTGTATGTATAGTTTGCAATGCTCTTTTTCTTTTTCATAGATTGTCTCCCTGCGCCATTCACTGTTTCTTTTCGTTCTTTTGCTGGATAGGAGTCTTTTAGCTTAAAATAATCTCATTTGCTTTTATTGCCTGTTTGGGGGGAGAAGATGGTGATGTTTTGATTTATTCTCCATTTGACTTTTTGTTGTTGTTTTGTTGTGGTTTTGGTTTTGGTTTTTGGTTTGTTTTTGTGGTTGCACAGTTAAAGTTGTTGATTCATCTTGAGGGATTTTGTTTTTATTTTTGTTTTTTTTAAACTGGTGGGAGATAGAGGTTTAATTTGACTCTTCTGCATGTAGATATTCAGCTTCCCAAATGACTGACCCAAAGGACCACTCTTCCTTCTTAGTAACTTTAAAAAAAAAAATTACATGGCTGTGTGGACCACTGGATGGATCAGCAGGTCAAGGCAATTTCCACCAAGCCTAACGACATGAGTTCAATCCCCGAGACTCAGATGCTGGAAGGAGAGAAATGACTCCTGTGTATATATGTGCACAAGTGTGTGTACACATGCACACACATACATGCACACACACAGTTGGCTCTAGATCCATTGGTTTTACTTTTAGGATCTCAATTTTGTTCTCTTAGCCCTGTGTCCACCGATATTTTAAATGGTTTCCTTAAATTGCTGAAGTATAATTATAATTTGATCTTTGGTTTAGGATAAAATTCATGCTTTCATCATTTCAATCTCTGCTGCTAATATATTTGCTATACTTTAGGGAGAAAAAGGCCTGTTCGTTTAGTGGCTGGTTTAGAGATTATAACATATCCCCTCCTGTTATTATCATCTAATATCCATTCTTATACCCCTAACCTAGTAATGTGGAATATTGGAACATGGAATGGCATTTATATTACCTGCTATTGTTTGCATTATTTTAGTCATACATTCAAAATTTACATTTATGGGAGCTGGAGAAGTGGCCTAGCATTAAGAGTACTTGCTGATCTTTTAGGATGGGAGTCTGGGTCCTGGAACCCACCTCAAGCAGCTCACAAGCACGTTTAACTCCAGTCCTAGGGGCTCTGACACCCTCTTCTGGACTCTGTAGACACCAGACACACAACTTATACACATATATGCATTCGAGCAAAATGTTCATACACATAAATTGAAAGAGATAAATCTTAAGAAATGAAAAAGGTTAACTTATTAATAAAAAAATAAACAAAGTCCGACGGCAGTGGCACACACCTTTAATCCCAGCACGTAGGAGGCAGAGGCAGGCAGATTTCTGAGTTCGAGGCCAGCCTGGTCTATAGAGTGAGTTCCAGGACAGCTAGGGCTACACAGAGAAACCCTGTCTCAAAAAACCATAAATAAATAAATAAATAAATAAATAAATAAATAAATAGAACAAGTTCTCGGCGGTGTGATTTCATTTGAGATAGAAGATTATTTTATATTAGAAATCAATAAATTAATTCTGTCCAGTAGAACTTGGTAAGAAGTCATTTTACCACAGAGGCTACTCGGCCCTTGAAGTGAGAATGATAAACTATGGGAGTGATTGTTACTTTGTTTAAGAACTTTGATTACATTCATGGGGGGGGGGGGTGCTGTGTGGAATTCAGAAGGCAGCTTCCGGAAGTCCATTCTCTCCTGCCACCTTGTGAGTCTTGGGAATCAAATTCAGATCATCAGTCTAGACAACAGGTGTCTTTACCTGCTGAGCCATTTGGCCATCCCATGAATTTTACTTTTAATTAATAGCTATTTAAACTTAAGCGTCTGCATATAACTGCCATACTAGACAATATAGCTTAGAATGGGAATATTCAGGCAGTAATAAAAGGCTGTGATAATTAAGTGTTTTGAGTCCTGAGTATTTACAAATAATTAGTAGCGATGGCAGAGTGAATTAATGAGAGCCAAATGGGGCTGGCAATGGTGACATTCCTTTTCCTTAAGATGTCATAGCATAGAATCTATAAAACAGCCTGTAATTATCTAACGTTGGACAATCAGCCAAGAGACTCACGCTCTACAAACAGTTAAATCCTTGACAAGCTTGATACTTGATTTCAGTAGCTCTCCCAATGCCTCCTTTCCATCTCTGACTTATTCTGCTTGGATCATGTGAATACCAGGCTCTTTATCTTATTTATTGACCCTTGGTTAACAGAGTCTACCACACAGTGGGTATAGTTAGATATAAGCCGAACACTTGAAAGTATGATCATTATTAGTCTATAGTTCTTTAAGACAGGCAGCTCATAATCTGCATGAATTACTAATAACGGTAACTATGTTGAATATTAATATATCTATACACTTATTCTACACACACACACTTTCACTTTCATACCAGCCAGAAAAGTGTGAATCTATCCTCTCTGGTTGACTTCCTGGTTTAGAAATCTGAGTGTTAAATGTTAAACTTATTGCCAAGAGCAATGCATCTTCTACTCTTGGAAGAGAAGGAAATTTTATGAAGTGATTTATAAGGCAACTAAGGAACTGCACATAGTTTTAAATGTCACCTGGCTCTCAGATCACCTTCTCATGGGAGCCAAAGCGACCTGCCAGTCTCTGCGCTGGTCACGGGTGGTGTTTCAGGTTGGTGGAAGTCTCAGAAACAGTATGGACTTGTTGGCTTTAGCCTTGTAGAACTGCCTAGCGAGGGCATCGCTTCGTCATGTCTGCTGATAGTATTTGCTAAAAATGGCTTCGTAAAGAACCTGGATGTCTGAATTCTTGCAAGATTATGCTGCACCTGCCCCCCTGTGGCATTTTGGGGGGGGATAGAGGTCTACCAGGACAGTGCCATCTGTGCCAGTCAGTGCGATAAATTACTTCTGCAGGCTTCGGTTTTGAGTCTTGCCCCCTTTGTGTCCCTGTCTCCTTTAAAGAAAGCTGGCCTGTGCCAGTGGTCTGCCTGACAACTTCTGTGATTGGCCTACAGACTGCGCCCTGCTGCTGTGTGGAATGGTTTTTTCCTTTGCCTTAGTCACAGGACATGGCTATGTTGTCCAAGTGCCCTTCAGAGTTGCTTAGCAACATGGCACTCACTCAGGTCTCCACTGCGCAGGGGTACCAGCCCAGGAGGGAACAAAAACACAGAGTGCTAGACCACAGAGACCAGACTGAAATCAAAGGTCCCTTTCCTCCTGAACGTCACTGCTTGCTAAGCACAACTAATTTCTGAGGAAGGATTAATATGAATTAAGAATACTGGCTTAAGTGTTTCTCTAAGGCAAGAAAAAATTTCTTGGTAAAAAGCCGGAGAGAGGCTAGGGCTGTAGCTGAGTCAGTAGAGTGTTTGCCCGGCATGCACAATCCTGGGTTGGATTCCATGCACCATGAAAGCACATGGGGTAGTATACATCTGTGATCCCAGCACTTGGGAGGTGGAGGCAGAGAGCTCAGAAAATCAAGGCTATCCTTGGCTACATAAGAAATTCAAAGATAGCTTGGGCCTGTATGTGCTCTGCCCTATCTCCCTATCAAGATATAAATAAATAAGCCCATAACTTGTAAACAATAAATTGGAAAATTTTCTGTCACAGTTCTACATAGTGTGTGGTAATTCCTTCAGGGCTTCTATATACTACAATATATATTTAATGAACGTCAATAATTCTGGGAACTACCTGAGTTGGCTAGGTTTTTTTGGTTGGTTGGTTGGTTGGTTGGTTGGTTGGTTGGTTGATTTGGGGTTTTTTTTGGGGGGGGGGGGTTGTCTACTTGACACATGCTAGAGTCATCTGAAAAGAGGGAACCTGAATTGAGAAAATGCCCCCAACAGGTTGGCCTATATGCACGTCTGTAGGGCACAGTCTTGATTAATAATGATTGATGTGGGATTGGCCCAGATCACTATGGGCAGTGCAACTTCTGAGCAGGTAGCCCTGGATGGTCTGATAAAGCAGGCTGAGCAAGCCATGGGGAGCAAGCCAGTAAGCAGCATCCCTCCATGGCCTCTGCATCAGCTCCTGCCTCCAGGTTCCTGCCCTGTGTGAGTTCCTGCCCTGACTTCCCCCAGTGATGAACTGTAATGTGGAACTGTTAGCGGAAATAAACCCTTTCCGCCCCAAGTTGTTTTTGCCTGTGTTGTTTCACCATAACAATAGAAACCCTAACTAAAACAGTCATGGTGTTTTGTTACAACAATAGAAAGTAAACTATAATGGGGGGAGGGTGATTGGGGGGGGAGGGGAAGACAGTCGATGCTGCAGCAGAAGGTTGACTCAGCACCACTGCAGAGAGTCCCTCAAGGTTTACAGGATGACAATTTATAGAATTTCTGTGACCAGAGGTAGGTATGTTTTATTTCTATGTAGCTCAACCCAACAGACGTATGACTTAACTTAGAAACCAAGACACACACTATACACCATACATGCAAACATGTATAGATGTCTTCTGTATGGTTATACATGTCCAAGAGTATCTCTAGGCTAGAGGTTTTTAAAAAGATTTATTTATTTTATGTATATGAGTACAATGTTGCTCTCTTCAGGCACCCCAGAAGAGAGAATCAGGTCCCACTACAGATGGTTGTGAGCTACCATGTGGTTGCTGGGAGTTGAACTCAGGACCTCTGGAAGAGCAGTCAGTGCTCTTAACCTCTGAGCCATCTCTCCAGCTCCTAGGCTAGAGTTCATTCATGAAATGTATACCCCTTTTCACATTAACCAATGTATCCCAAAATTCTCTGATTCAGTTCTCTTCGGTGAAGAGAGGCTCCAAAGGTCACGCCACAGACAGGAACTCAGGAAGACGAGGGTTTGCATACATACAAGGCACGGAGTCATACCATCACTGTCTGAAGCCTGCCATTGCATTTTAGGTAACTGAACATCCAGTGTGTTCTATCAGAGAAGGATGGAGACTCTACCTCGATGCCTGTCCGAGTACTCCGTTAATCCCGTGTACATTTATCGCCTCGCCTCTGTCCACGGGCCAGCCACTGTTGCTGATGCAGCTATTTGTGGTGAATCACTCCATCTCTGTAACATGTTATTTGGAGGCAAAATTGGCACTATTCGCAAGGAACTTTGGGTTTAATTAGCATCTAAAATTTTTAAACAGCCATAATTGTATACAGCCAGAAACATTACCCATGGTTGATTTGCATGTTGTTCCTATTGTCCCTACAATAAGGACGCTGAACAGTCACTACTTTACGCCTCGCGGTGCTGCACGTGAGATGACGGCAAAGATCAGTCCGAGCTGATGAAAAGCAGACTTTTAGGGTCACGATGAAGCACGAGACAGTTTAGCACTCCTATATCTCACACCCACCCCAACTCTCTGAAGAGCTGTGTCCTGCCTAAGCCCTCGAAACTTCCTCCCGCAGCTGTCTGGCTTGGTTATCCCCATCCTGGGAGGCTATTAACAAAATCATACTTCAGAGATTCCAGGGGCTCATGGGTTATCCATCAGGCCAACTCCATTTCCAACAGAAAGCTATCTGGTGCACTCTGGCCAACTGACATTTTTCTCCCTCCCTACATATATATATCAGTAGCACAAAAGTTGTAACTCCCTCCATCTTGGGATACCGTGCTTCCTCATCCTTTGTGATGGGATTTTCACCAAATCTTTTCTCAGGCTCATTGGTGGCTACTTCTATTAAAAAGTATTGTTTGTTTCTCTTTCTAGCTCTTTTACTTTCTCATTATGAATGAAGTGGTTATTCAAACCTTAACCCTGACAAGTTTTAAAAGTGCCCAAGACTATCAGCTCTCAACTCCGTATCAAACACAAAAAGGAAGAAAAAGAGGAAGGAAGGAAGGAAGGAAGGAAGGAAGGAAGGAAGGAAGGAAGGAGCCAAGGAAGGAAAGAAAGAATTCAGGCTCTGTAGCAGGAGAAATGGGATTCAAAGAAAAGACATGCATTGTCTATACACAGACAGAGTTAACTTTCTTATAGGATTTTGCTCCACAGCCCAGGCTGACCTTCGACTCACAATCCTCCCTCCTGGCCCATCCTCAGAGATGCTCAGATTATAGGCATGTGTCACCATCCTGGGTAGAATTACAATTCTAAGGGAGCTATTTTGTGTCTCTGTAAGTTGTAAGTTACTGATAACAATGAAAAATAATTCCTCTCTATAGAAATGCAGATCCTAAGAGAAAATCGGCTTCTGTCCCCCAGAATAGAGAAGCCAGGATTCTCTTTTATGGTTTTTAAGATATATTTATTTCTTATTTTATGTAAATGAGTGCTTGCCTACATATATGTATGTGCACCACATTGCATGTCTGATGCTCACAGAGTCCAGAAGAGGCTTAGAACCCTTGGATCTGAAGTTACATGTGGTTGTAAGCCACCATGTGGGTACTGGGAACCGAACCTGGGTCCTCTGCAAAAGCAGCCAGTATTCCTAACCACTGAGCCATCTCTCCAGGCCCTCTGTTGTGCCTTTTAACCATCTGTTAATTCCCTAACTGACTGATCAGTTAAATAAAGCCCTCTTTTTATATTTTTATGGGACTTTTTTCTTTGTATAAATTCTCATTTACCTACTGCTAACAAAGGAGTAGTTTAACTCAGGTCCAAACCAGAGAAACTACAAAACTGAGAGGAACACAGGACTATATCAGCAAGAAGAGATCAGCCATGGCCTCCCATGCCCTCCTAAACACCAAGATGCCATAATTACTCTAAAATTGAGGTTACGCAGTACTTTTCTTTAAATGGCATTCTCACTTTTACATCGGAGTCCAAAATGATTAAAGGAGAGACTGGTGTCATGGACACGGCCACAACCCCAGAACTTAAGAGGTTGTAGCAAGAGAATTCAAAGTTTAACTCCAGGCTTTGTGGGACCTCGCCTCAAAAACAAATAAACTGATTAAATAATCATCAGGGACAAGTTGAACTGGGAAGGAAGATTAAGTTCAGGGCTGTTGTTTCAATAGGGAAGACAGAGCAATCTTACGTACAATAAAGCAATGAGTGAACACAAAAGTTTTTAAAGACCTAAGTTGCCAGGGCTGGAGAGATGGTGCCTCAGCCTTTCAGAGCACTCTCTGCTCTTTGGGAGGACCTGAGTTCAGTTTCCAGACATCGCCTATGTCTGATGGCTCGCAGCCACCTAATTCTCTCTCCAGGGAATCCAGCGCCTTCTTCTGGCCACCTCAGGCACCTTCAGTTATGTGCACTTTTGTGTCATATGCCTGTGCACATAGTTCTAAAATAATAAAACTAAATCTTTAAAAGACTTGAGGTGGGAGAGGGGCTGGGAGATTACTCGGTTGGCAGAGGGCTTGCCACGAAAGCATGAGGGGTCTAGAGGTCAATCAATCAGATTCCATATTAAAGAAAAAGGCAAACACGGCCATACATACCGGTGGTCTCACCACTGAGGGGACAGAAGGAGGAGGGGGAAGCCTGGAGTTTAGTGGCCAGCCTGTCTAGAGGAACCAGTGGACCCCAGGCTCAGTTTGAGACCTCGTCTAAAAGGCTAAGATAGAGATTATTGAGGAAGGTACTTACTGTTGGCCTCTGATCTTCACATACAAGTGCACACATGTAAGTGCACACATGTATGTGCACACCTCAGTGCTCACACACAAGTGTACACACACACTATCCAGGGTAGGGAATACCATAATACTTAATACCTATACCTTTCAGAAAGGGAAATAAATTTTCCCTTATCTTTCTAACAGCACTGGTCTTACAGCTAGGAGTAAAATTCTGGATTTAGGCTCCCACCACACAGACTCTGGGAAGTAGCGATGCTAGCTCCTTGATTATTAAATTTCAAAGATCCTTGAGAATTACAGTCCTTGGCCCTGGCTGGAGGCAGCCAGAGACTATTTACATCTCAAAGAGGCAGAGAAGGAATTTACAATTACCATTTTTCATGTGTAAATGCTCAAAAAAAAGGGAGGTCAAGGGCCAGGAATTAGGAAGAAACCTCCCTGGAGCTGCGGGGACCATTAAGGCTGCCTTGGTCAATATCTGTATCATCAGTGCATCCCTATTTCTCTGAAACTTGAAGTCAGCGAAGGCATTCTCATCTGCCTCCTCATTTTCATCTCCATAAGCATTAAGATTCATTCTGCAGACAACTCAGCTAAGAGTTCAAAAGGTCAGGCCATTTGCCTCGGGTCTCAAGTTCTCAAAAGCAACAACCCAGAAACACACCCCCATCTCACCCCCATCTCCAGACCTTTGAGTTGAGTGCATTTAAAACATCAGTCTATGCTACGGACACCACCCCAACTCTGCAGGGTGGAGGTCACCAGCTGACTAGGGTCCCTCAAACCCCACTCTAGTTATGAATTGAAGTATTGGAGTTTAACAGAGAGCTATTAAAAAAAAAAGACAAGCTCAGTGGGACTGTTGTGGTACCCTTCAAAAAAACAGAAACCAAGGGGCTGAGAAGATGGCCTGCTGCTCTTGCAGAGGACTGGAGTTTAGTTCCCAACATGAGCATCAATGATCCATGGGCCACTCCATCTTCAGGGATCTGACACCCTCTTCTGGCCTCCAGAAGCACCCACATACATGTGCACATGCACACAGAAAAAGACACACACACACACACACACACACACACACACACACACACACACACAAAGGTCTATGGGGAGCCAGACCTACTCAAATCACCACAGGGTACACACACTGTAACCGCAGCATTTGGAAATCAGACAAAGGAAGATCATAAGGTAACATTGGCTAGCAAGTTCCAGGCCAGCCTGGGCTATGTGAGGGGAGAGAGAGAGAGAGAGAGAGAGAGAGAGAGAGAGAGAGAGAGAGAGAGAGAGAGAATGAGACCTCTCTGTTTTAGATACACCTGTACTTTCTGTGTCTGGGTTACAATGTGTTAAGACACAGAGAGATGCATTGAGTCAGTGAGGTGGCCTTGTAGCAGAAGGAACACTGGTCCCTCAAAAGGCATTCAGGGTTAATGTTACCTTATAAGACAAAATGCATCTTTCCAGATATGATCAACTTAAGGAAGAGATAATCCTGGATTCTCCAGATGAAGTCAAAATGCAACCACATGTTCACTAAACAAGGGAAGCCTGGGGATTTACACAAGGACGAGACCCTGAGGTAAGGATGGGATAGAAAAACAGGTGAGGATGCTGGCCTTGCAACAAAGAGAACCGCAGTCAGAGCATGTAGACACCAGAAGTCGGAAGAGACAGAGAATTCTCCCCAGGCTCAAGCCCTGTTCCATCTTTGAACCAGTAACACTGATCTCCAACTTCTGCCTTCCAGCACAGAAAGAGAATACAGTTCTGCGGTGTTAAGCCACCGAGCTCAGGAATTTCTGACAGCAGCCACAGAAAACATATGCAGATACCGGTACCAAAATGTGTGGTGCCGCTGTAACAGACAAATAAAAAATGTGCAGGTGCTTTAGAATTTAGTGACGGGCGGAGGCTGGAAGAATTGAAGGCACGTGGTACACGGAGGCACTTTGAACAGACTGATAGGAATGTTGACTTTAAAGGCACTGCTGGTGGAGAGGAAGAAGGAACCCAACAGCTAGGCACCAGGATGCTTGCCTAGCATGTACGAAGACCTGGTCAGAGCTGCATAACCTGTCTCGGAGGTGCATGTCTATAATCCCAACTCTCGAGAAGTGCAACAAGAGGATCAGAAGTTCAAGGCTATGTGAGACCCTGTCTCTAAAAGGGGACAGGCCAGAAGCCTAATGGAGAAAGTTTAGTTCATCACTGAGATTGTGTGCATTGCTATAAACAGACTACTGTAGACGGGAACAGCATGAACAATGCCCAGAGGGCTCAAACATGATAGCAGAAACTGGCACCTCACTAAACTGCCACCTACCATTGTGTAGAAAGCAGAATCTGCAAATAATGAGTACGGATGAGCTAAATAATTTTTTTTAAGATTTATTTATTTCACTTATATGAGTATACTGTAGCTATCTCCAGACACACTAAAAGAGAGCAACGGATCCTATTACAGATGGTTGTGAGCCACCATGTGGGAATTGAACCTAGGACTTCTACAAGAGCAGTCAGTGCTCTTAGCCACTGAGCCATCTCTCCAGCCCACTAAATAATTTTTTAAGTTTATGTTTTTTATATTTATTTTAGTTTATGTGCATATGTTTACATGAGTGTATGTCACATATGTGCAGGTACCCACGGAGGCCAGAAGAGGGTGTCAAATTCCCCCAGAGATAGAGCCACACAACATGGTTGCTAGGAATTGAACCCAGGTCTTCTGGAAAAGCAACAAGCACTCTTAACTGCAAAGGGTTAAAGCTACAACCTGGGACTTTTTATTATTGTTTACACTAAAATGATAATGGAGAGACATATGGAATAAAGAATCACTATAGGGCCAGGCAGTGGTGGCCCATGCCTTTAATCCCAGCACTCTGGAGGCAGAGGCAGGGGGATTTCTGAGTTCAAGGCTAGCCTGGTCTACAGAGTGAGTTCCAGGACAGCCAGGACTATACAGAGAAACCCTATCTCTGAAGAAAAAAAAAAGAAAGAAAGAAAAAGAAAAGAGAATCACTATAGGAATGGATAAGCTGGAAAAACCTCAGCTTGTCAGTTGTAAAAGAGGCTGAAGTGTGCTGACTAATGGGAAAACTGGCTCTGGAAAGAAGTCCAGAAGCGGGTCTGGGAAGCCTCTACCAGCGCTAGAAACGATCCAGAGTGAGAAGGAAGCCGTGCAGGCTACCACAGCAATGAAGTGAGCATGACTGTAAGCTGGTCCAGGGAGTTCTTGTGCTAAGGCAGAGATCTATGCAATGAAAGTGAGGGTAACCCCTTAGCATGAAATATTGATGCTTCCATTAAAAAATGAATATTTTGCAAGGGTAATTAAATGTAAGGATCCAGAGCTTAGCATCGAGTTTGTACGACAGCTATGAACTTGAGGTGATTGACAGAATATTTTAAAGCCCTAATGCTGGAGGAGATCATTAAGGAAGAGGATGTAGAGACAAGAAGAAGAGATGCTTAAAAACTGAGCAGAGGGGAACTGGAGATGCAGCTGCACATGCTTGCCCGGCACACACAAAACCCCTGGTCTGATCCCAGCATCTTGGGAACCAGGCGTGGTGGCACACACCTGTAATCTCAGGTCTCAGCAGGTGGAGGCAGGAGGATCAGAAGTTCAGGGTCAGTCTCAGCTGCAGGATGATTCGAGGCTAGCCTGAGCTACATGAGACCTTGTCTCAAAAAGATAATAAATAATGAGAGCATCTATAATTAGAACTCTAGAAAAGGGGGAGCAGCAAAAGAGACTGAGAAAAAGTGCGGTAGGTAGGAAAACCAAGAGAAGATAGCTTCCTGCTGAGTCAAGGACAGAATTTCAAAGAGAATTTTTTAAAAATGCAGGTGAGACAGTGAATAACAACAGAGCCAGTCTCCCCACTCTCACATGCATGCACATGCACACACACATATACACTCACACACAGGCATTCACATTCACACATACACTCATATACTCACACATATACACACACATACACATGCACACACAGACATACACATGTACACACATACACACACACACACACACACACACACAGAGTCACATACAGGCATACATATGCACACTTGCACAGACACATACACACACATGCACACACACTTACACCTTCACACACAGGCATACACACACACACACACACAGGCATACATACTCACACACATACACACACATACTCACACACAGGCATACACACACACACACACACACAGAGGCATACATACTCACATACATACAGGCATACATACTTACATACACACAGGCACACACAGACATACACATGCACACACATACACACACATATACACTCACATACAGGCATATACACGCTCACACACACAGGCACACACATATACACTCACATACAGGCATATACACGCACACACACACAGGCACACACACAGGCACACACACATACACACATTGGATTTAGTGCTAAGAAGTCACAGGAGATATTGACAGGCAGGCACATCCTACAATAACATGGATAACGTCTGACATGTTGGCTTCAGAGAGGATTCAGGAGAGAACTTGAAGACAGTGTACATAAGAGATAAAATCAATTTGACTGGAAAGCTGATTGATTTTGCTTTTTAAAACTCCACAAATTGGCCCAGAATGAGTTGTTTACTGGTTTAAAAGAAAGAAATTTTGCTAAGAGACAGCAGACTGCTAGAGATGGAGGAACCGAGTAGCTGGCATGGGTGTTCAATTAGAGAGTTTGTAATTAAAGAAGGGCCTTAGGTGGGAGGCTACCTCGGAGGTGAAGGGAATGCAAATGCCAGGGCTTTGATCTCCTTAGGCTGTGAGGTAAAACAAAGAGGGTGGTGTGGTTGAATGGTGAGGGCTGGAGTGGTGAGGGTTGGGTGGTAAGAGCTGGGGTAGTAAGGGTTGGGAGGTGAGGGTTGGGAGGTGAGGGTTGGGGTGGTGAGGGTTGGGGTGGTAAGAGCTGGGGTGGTAAGGGTTGGGGTGGTAAGAGCTGGGGTAGTAAGGGTTGGGGTGGTAAGAGCTGGGGTAGTAAGGGTTGGGTGGTGAGGATTGGGGTGCTGAGGGTTGGGGTGCTGAGGGCTGATGTTGAGAGATTGAAAATCACACAGATGAAAATTTCCTACAGTTAGAAGTTTACCCAGTACTGCTGGCCAGAGGTTTAATGGGAGGCCCTTCCTCAATAAAGAAGAAAGAAGAAGAGGAGGAGAAAGAGGAAGAGTAAGAAGAAGAAAAGGAGGAGGAGGAGAGATGGATAAACAGATAAAGCTGCTTGCATGTTTGGTTCCCAGAACTAATCCACATGTTGGAAGGAGGAATTAACTTCTGTTGTCCTCTTACCTACACACACACACACACACACACACACACACACACACACACACACACTAATGAATTAGTTAATTCATTAATGTGGTGAACTAATTTATTTTTTAAGGAGAGAACGGGTGTGGCTCTGTAGGGGAAGTACCTGCTAAGTAAGCATGAGGACCTGAGTTCAAATCTCCAGCATAAAAACCTCTAAATGGCAAGAACCTTAATCCACAGCTCGCTCTGGAGGCAGACAGAGGAAGATACCAGGGACTCGCGGGCAGCTTGTCTGGTCAAACAGAGAACTTTCCATTCCCTTCCATTGGAGAGCTTGCCTTGAAATGCAGAGCAGAAGTGCAACAAACAAGATGGCTCTGCAGATGAACCCACCTGCCTCGAAGCATGATAATCTGAATGCAGTCCCTAGAAGCCACATTTAGATGGAAGGCACCACTGGTACCACAAGGTTGTCCTCTAATCTCCACGTGTACAATGTGACCCCAGACCCACACACTAATAATAGTTTTTAAGTAAATTTTTTTTTAAAAAACTACCCCTAGAACTAACTCTGGGACACATTGTTTATTTCCTGTGTTTATATGTCTACTCTGAAAATACTACGTACAATATCATGGTGTGGTTACTTTATAGGTGACAGAAGTAATTCACTGCACACAGGCTTCTGATTGTAACAGCAAACATCAAGTGGGAGCAGCTACTTTCCTTCTAAATCCTCTCTCCTTCCAACCTGCCTGCCTACATTGCTGTCGGTCAACAGGAACAGAATGTTTAAACGTATTGACCCTGACTTTGTGATAAATGGCTCCACATCTCATTCTAATAAAGCTGGTAAGTGAACAGAAGCCTTTCCCAAGGCTGCATTTGATGACACTGTAAGGGAAGGAGAAACAAAACTGAGAGACAAAGGTGCGTGCTTCACAGATGTGGAGTTTCTTGCCTCTACTTACTATACTGCTCGGTGCCTATGAGCTACTAACACTTGGTGCTAGCAGATGTCCCAAGGCTTCAGCAGGAACTCAACCAGCCCACAAGTGTTGGGCTTAGTCAGCTGTGGGAGAGAGTGAGGTGGGGGTTGTGTGGTTTCTGAGTGACTATGCCTCCATGCCTCGCTTATCCTTCCAGCCTCTCACATCGCAGACAGCACTTCCATGTCCCTCCCAATGGTGTGTTTTCGGTGACTACAGTGGCCACGTTCACCGACCGTGTATGCCGTGGTGATAGATCAGGAGCCCCTTACTCAGTGATGTAACTAAAAGCATAGCCACCAAAGGCTGGCGGAGGGTCTGCTGTGTGCTCTGCATGAACAACTTGTGTCTGTTCAAGTCCTTTAATAACTGTAGGTTTAGATTTTTCTAAAACCTACTTTTAATAAGGGTTCTCAAATGCTTTGATTCCCCCACCCCCCTTCTAGCCCACCGTCCAAAGGTAGGAGAGAAAAGATGGTAAACAGGACAGGGGAATGTGCATCTGTTTAGAAGTAGTTCCTTGGGACGATTCCTATCTCTGCCTGTCAGGATACCAGCAGTCCTGTTCAGTAGTGTCAGGATACCAAATGTGAATCAGCAGCAGTGGCTTGATCTTGCAGAAACCGCCAGGCCTCCACCAAATAAGCACGAGTCGGCAGGAACAACCAGGACCAGCCGGGACACCAGGCAACGAAGACATGAGATCAACGAAGCATTGCAAAGATAGGTACACATGCACGCAGTCACTGTCCATTGGGTTCTATTTAGAATCTCTCCAAACATCATGGGTCCTCCCAGGGGTCTTGCCTCAACAAAACACCAAGTGAGTCTGTCTTGGCAAAGCGCCAAGGTGAGTCTGCATCACGTGATCTACCCAGAAACTTCCATTTCAAATAACTACTGAAAATGCCAACACTAGAAGGGGCTTTTTTACGTTTTTATTTCTTGGATGGGGGGAACACACAGAACAATGCCCACTATGAACATCAGAGAGCAGTTCCTGGGAGTCAGTTCTTGTAGATATAACTCAGGATGCCAGGCTTAGGGGCAAGTTCTTTAATGTGCTAAGCCATCTTTGCAGTCCAGAGATGACATTTTTTTAGGTTATCCTGCCAAACGGATTGAACTATTCTAAAACTGACCGAGAAGTCCTCCACAATCCTTGAGTGTGTTCCAGAATACTACAGCATTATCCTAGTCAAGAGAGAGCCTAGAGTTAGAGAGATGGCATGGCCAGGAAAGTGCTTGCAGCATAAGCATGAAGACCTGAGTCCAGTGCTCACAGCCCATGTAAAGAGCTAGGCTTAACATCATGCATCTGTAACCCCAGGACTGGGAAAGCAGCATACAAAATCACTGGGGCTCGCTGGTCAGCCAGCACCGCCAAGTTGGTAAGCTCCAGGATCAGTAAGAGATGCTGTCTCAAAAATAAATAAGTAAAGAGCTTGCAAATGATCAAGGATGGTTGACATCGATATTTAGCTTCCATACTCACATGAGCTTGTGCATTCATACCAAATACATACATGCCAAAAAATAATAATAATAAATGAGAGAGCCCATATTGTCTTCCGGAAGCCAGGAGGCACCTCCTACTCCTACTCTCCTTGTCTGTAATTATGATACACCCATGGTAGCAGACAAGGGCTGGAGAGATGGCTCAATGGTAACCAGCACTTGATAGACTTGCAGAGGAACTGTGTTCAATTCCCAGCATCCACATGGAGGTTCACAAACTGACATGGTGGACCACAATCCAATGCTCTCTCTGGTCTCCAAGGATCACTGCATGTATGTAATGAACATACATACAAGCAAGCAAACACATACATACCAAAATATAACAACTTTTAATCTAAGAGAAAGAGAGGGGGGGAGGAGGGAGGGAGGGAGGGAGGGAGGGAGGAAGGAAGGAAGGAAGGAAGGAAGGAAGGAAGGAAGGAAGGAAGGAAGGAAGGAAAAGGGCTGGAGAGATGGCTCAGTGGTTAAAAGC
>LR753480.1:102500-131204 GCA_902729485.2 Mus minutoides
TAATAAAGTCTTGTTAATGTTGGCAGAGTCTCATCAGGCATGCAGGCAAAGAGGGAAAGATGCAAAACCAAAGGAGGAGGAGCCTAGACAGCTACACAGAGTCAGAGAAGCCTGCGAAGAAGGAGGAGCCTAGACAGCTACACAGAGTCAGAGAAGCCTGCGAAAAAGAGGTCTCGTTTCTGGAAAGACCTTCAAAATGACCAGAAGCTTGCCTGGGTTACAAGAGAGAGATCAATGGATTCTGAGAGACAGGTAGACAGGGAGACAGACAGGGAGACAAAAAGGCTTCAAACAAAATCAATGCATTTACTTTAAATACTTTTAGCAAGTCAGAGGATATTGCTGGGTCTTAAGTTTTCACTTAAGTTAAGATTTCATGTTAAGAAGGAGGTGGGCACAGGAAGGTTGGATTGTGGGTGCCAAAAGACAGTTTGATAGGAAGAATAAGTTTTGGTATCCTACTGCACAGCAGGATGACTCTGATCTACTCTTACTATATATTTTGCAGAGAACTAGATGAGAGATATTTGTAGGCTAGAAATGAATAGCTAGAAATGCTAATGACCCTAATTTAGTCATGACACTGTATACACACACACACACACACACACACACACACATATGAATATGTAGAGAGAGAGAGAGAATTATCACATTATTCCTATAATGTATGTGACTATCATGTACCAAATAGAAAATAATTTTTCTGGACATGATGGTATACACCTGTAATCCTAGCTCTTGAAAAGTGTGAGGAGGAGTTCAAAGCCAGCTTCAGCAAGTTCAAGGCCACCCCAGGTTACATGAAACCTTGCCTCAAAAGTAAACATCTGGAAAGAAGGTTCGGTGGTTAGGAGCACTCTCTGCTCTTCTGGGGAACCCAAAATTGGTTCCCAGCTCCTCGTTAGGCAGCTTACAACTGCATGTAACTCCAACTTCAGGGGACCCAGTGCCCTTTTCTGGCCTTGGTAGGTAAACACACACACACAAACTTTTAGAAATAGTTATTATAATTATTAATTTCTTAACTGCTCTTGAAAGCACTTTTGTGTTTTAAGATTAGCTACAAGAAAATGTGTAATTGGGGATGCACATAAGACTGTGTGCTTTTTAAAAAATATACAATATATATACAATATATACATATATACATACACACACACACACACACACATATATATACACACACATACATGCACACGCACACACACACACACACACACACACACACACACACACACACACAAAATCATTCCCACCAAGGAAGAGTAAGGAGAAAAGAAGCGGGGAGCCTGCAGTGGAGTTTAGTGTCTCTGAAGTCTTATAATGGCATTCAAATCCTCTAAGAAAAGAGAGGAAATATTCTGAAAGTCAACGCTGAGGCCGCTCAGATCTCCCTCCTGCATGTCAGAGGAGAGGGGAGCTTCAGCACTCTAACTTGGAAATGAATCTCAATGGATTAGGATTGCAGTGCAGTGTAATAGAAGAAGTGGCCTTGAAGGAGACTTAATCAGAGAACACATTGCAAAATCAAAAGCACAATTTGGTTCAAGAGTACCAGGAAACCAATCAGCACCTGATGCTCCTAACGGCTAAAACCAAAACCAACATCCTCATCCCTTCGTGCCCTTGTCTGATAAGGGTCAAAAGGACCCCCAACTGCCTCATCTCTGAGTTGGTCAGACCCAGGTCTGCCAGGCAGTGATGAACATGGCTCAGATTCGACAAGCTGTAAGCCTGATAACCCCACACCTGAGAGCCTAGACAGATTCAAAACAAGCAGCTAATTAAACCTGGAACAGTAAGCTATCATCATCCGAGATTCATGGGCGTCCAACAAGCAGAAGAACTAGGAACACGGCATTCGGCAACAGCTGTCACCTGCTATAATGTTCTTTAATTATCTTAAAATCTGTAAGAACTGACAAATGGGTGACAAAATGCAATTTTCTGTGTCAGGAAGCGAGAGACAAGCCTGCGTTACTTTGATGAGAGGAAACACTGTAAAATCGTCTCTCCCGGCTCTCCTTATTGGTGGGCGTGTGGGGGGTGGGGGGATTGTTGTCACTCAACTATGGTCTATAAACACACTCATTACGGGACTCCTGGAGGGACACATTTCCTTCTTTATAAGATTGAGTAGAAGAGATTAAAATGGATTGCGGAGGGGACACAATGAGATGGCTTGTCAGATAAAGGTATTTGCCACCAAGCCTGGGGACCTGAGTTCAATTCTGGGGACCCATATAATGGAAAGAAAACTGACTTTAAGTTGTGCTTTGACCTCTGCATACATACATGCATACACACACACACACACACACACACACACACACTAAAAACGTTTTGGCTTGCTCCCACAATTTCAATTCTTATTTCAAGTTCAGCCCTCAACCTGGCCATACTCCAGAACTGCATTCTGGGTGATCATTAGCAAAGACCCACCCAAGATCTCTTCATCAGAACCATGTCGTGCCTCTTGCCGTGGATCCCTCCAGGTGCCTGTGCAAACTGAAGCCCAGCCCCTCTGGGCTGCTGGGATGTTTATGGCCTCTGTAACGATCTCCATTACTCTCTCATTCCGTTGGGTCATTATAGTCTACTGAACTTGCATGATGGCATCCTTTGTTCCTTTAGGGTAAGTTTACTTCTATCATTTACGCAGTTTTGCCAGCCTTTATGGGTCAAAAATGTTCACCAGAACACAAAATAAATTGCAGAAAGAAAGGTCACTGGGTAGCAAATAGCTCTTAACAGCATTAGCTAGAAAACCACATCCCCTGTATGAAGTCGTAAAGAACTCATAAGCCAGGAGCATTGCACCACTCAGGGTCCCAGGACATAAAACAGAAGAAAATATGAACTAGCTCACATTGGCCAAGAGCATAGGGTGGCCCTTAGAGGCTAAAGAAAGCTTATATAACAGTACAACACAGATCCCTCTATATATAATGAAAATGTGTACATTGCTTTATCTTTGGTTGGTTCTTTTTCTTTTCTCTTTTTCTCTTTGCATCAAATATAGTCAGTCAGCATGTTCAGCGTAAGAGTCTAGTAGGATCACTCATAATTCTTAAGACATATAGTCTTTGTAACCTGCTCTTACAAGGCACATAACAATGTGAGTGTGTGTGAGTAAAGTTTTGAACCATCAAAAGAGGAATGTCATAGACAAATTTAAATTTGTGTAGCCATATTTCTACCCACTAATTAGAATAAAACTGTTGAATTTTTCTATTTTTTTTAAAAATCCCTTTATGCAATTTACGTTTATGGATTTCTTTTCATGTAGATTAACAGTGAAGTTGGTCTTTTGTGTGAGTGATCTCTAAAATGCAGTCTCTCTAGAGCCAGGCTGATTACTACCCACACTCCAGCATGGCTCCATCCCTTCTGAGCTGGCCTTTCTAAAATATGATTTTTTTTAAAGATTTGTTTATTTTTATTGATATGAGTACACAGTAGCTGCCTTTAGACACACACCAGAAGAGGGCATTGGATCTCATTACAGATGGTTGTGAGCCACCATGTGGTTGCTGGGAATTAAACTCAAGACCTCTGGAAGACCACTGAGCCATCTCTCCAGCCCCTAAAATATGATTTTGAAATTGTCCGCCAAGACATTGCTAAGATCTCCCGGATGTCTAAGTCCTTACTCCCGACTTCCCAGCCCCATACATTGGTCTCCTTTTCTAAGTAAATGTACTTTCTTATTTTCCTGCCTACAATTTCTTGGGCACCACATGAACTTCCACATGTCTATTTTCTTGGACTTCCTAAGTTTGGTAGAGTGCTTGTCTCCTAGTCCTTAATTTCCCAGACCATGAGACTCGTCCTCACGTAGGTTAAGCCTCCTCTGCTGTGCCCACTCCGTAACATCAAGGCTCTGTCTCTCTGCAGTTGCTTCTACTGCAAAAGATCTCCCCTGGCTTCCCAGAGCACACAGAATTCTACAAGATAGAATAGTTAGTACCACGCCCTTGTGCATCGTTGTTTAATTATTTCACGTTTTTTAATCCTCTGCTATGAGACAATAAACATGAGAAGCTGCATCTGTGAAATGGAAGACAAATTGGAGAATCCAGATTTCTTCCCTTTTTTTCTTCTTTTTATTTTTTTTAATTCATTTATTTTTTTTCCTTCTAATTTTTTTCTCTTTATTAGATATTTTCTTCATTTACATTTCACATGTTATTCAGAAATTTTCCCTTACCCTCCCGCGTCCCTGCCCTGCTCCCCTACCCACCCCCTCCCATGTAATGGCCCTGGCATTCCCCTGTTCTGGGGCATATAGAGTCTGTATGACCAAGGGGCCTCTCCTCCCAATGATGGCCAACTCGGCCATCTCCTTCCATATATGCAGCTAGAGACATGAGCGCAGGGGGAACTAGTTAGTTCATGTTATTCTTCCACCTAGAGGGTTGAANGCTATCCCAAAAGTTCCATCTACCCTCCCCCCGCCCTGCTCCCCTACCCACCCACTCCCGCTTCTTGGCCCTGGTGTTCCCCCTCTTTTTTGTTCTTAAGACGGGGCCTCTATCACTAGTTCTAGATGATCTAGCACTCACTATAGGAACCAGGCTGGCCTAGAACTCATGGAGACCTGCCTGTCTCTGCCTCCCCAGTGGCTAGATTAACAATGTGTACTTGCCGCACCAACTCTAGGCTTCTTCTTGCTCTGAAATGTAGAAGTTCACTCCTGGCCATTCATCTGAAGGATGCTTCATCTTCCACAAAGCCTCTTATTCAACATGCTCATTGCTTCTCTGCCTATGGTAACCCGGTACTAGAAACAACCTAGATGTCCTCAGCAGATGAACAGATGAAGAAGATGTGCTACGTTTATATAATGTAGCACAGTGGAATACTACTTAGCCACTAAAAAATAAAATAAAATAAAATAAAATAAAATAAAATCATGAAATTCACAGGTAAATGTATGGAACAACAAAAAAGTCATTCTGATTGAGGTAACCCAGACCCACAAAGGCAAATACAGTATGACCTCACTTATATATGTTAGGTCAATGGTAAACAAGCTACAATCCATAGAACCACAGAGGTGGTGTATAGAATACGGGACTTTGAGGGGGACAGGAACAGATAGATCTCCCTAGGAGAGGGAAATAGAATAGACAGTCATGGATGGATTGGAGGGGGCAAGCTGGAATGAAAGGGTTAAGTGGGGAGAGGGAGAGGAGAAAGTGGATAAGGGAAGAAATACAAGAACAGGTAACTAAGAGTAAAGGCTATTTGAGGAGTAGTATGGAAACCCATCACAGTAGAAGCTTCCTAATGTAATCTTAAATGGAACTGCCAAATAATGCAGGAGATAGAGTCAAGCAGCCATCTCTTGTCACCGAATGAAGCTTCCAGTACTGGGAATAGGTTATATCTAATGGAATTGTTGGCCAAAGAAGTCCCAAGGAAACCTCACCCCACCCCAAACAACCCAGGCTGTTGCCAAGACTATGAGCTGCTCTCCACTGACAGCAAGTCTCCATTATTGAAGACAAGTCCTGCATAACTCATTGAATGTGGGGAAGTCAATCTGGTGCCTACATAGACCCTTCACTAGTGCCCTTGGGACAGCAAGGTACTCGGAATCCTACCAAAGGAGAAATGTAAACACCAGCCAAAAACCCTTTGTCGGCAACCGTGTCCTGCCTGCAAGATATGCCAGGGCAATGGTGGCACAAATCTTGTGGAAGTCACCAATCAATATCTAATTTGACTCCAGGTCTACTTAACAAGATGGAACCCATACCTCACATTGTTGGGTGATCAAAAACCTGAGACTATTTAGCCCAGGGACCTATAGCAAAAATCAAATACAATTATTCTACAAAAGAAAGTCAGAGTAAAATGACTACTAACAACATTTTGCTATGCGCATAGATCAGTGCCTTGCTCAGCCTTCATCAGTGACACTTCCTTCTGCAGCAGATGGGAACAAATACAGAGACCCACAGCCAGACAGCAGGCAGAGAGTGAGAGACCTGGCACACTCAGCCCTAGAAGGGATGCCCCTCAGGACCCAGGGAACCCCGTGGAAGAAGAGGCAGAAAGAGTGTAAGAGCCACAGAAGATGGAGGATGCCAAAGAAAGGAGGCCCTCTAAATCAACATGATTGCTGAACTTAGGAATTCACAGAGACTGAGGCAGCAGGCACAGGGCCTGCACAGGTCTGCACCAGATGGGGTCCCAGAGCTGAAAGGAGAAGTGGCCGCATGCCCCCATCCCTAATCCAGAAGCTGCTTCTAACTGATAAGCACTTGCAAATGAAAATTTAGTTTTCTCCAAGGGAATCGCACTGGGGAAACAAACTACTCTTTAAGTGTTGGCTGCATGCCCAGCAGAAAATGAACTCCATGGCGTCTTTGGAGTCTCCCTGCCTCATAATGTCTTGTCAGGGATAGATATAGATTAGATATAGGTATAGACGTATATTAGGTATAGATATACATATAGATTAGATAGAGATTATAGATAAAGATTAGATATGAATATATAGACTAGATATACATTTAGATGTAGATTGGATTCGATGTAGATTGGATTAGATATAGATATAGATACAGACACAGATATAGATTAGATATAGATGGCTGTCCTACAGATCCTCTGTATCTACAGTGTGGCTTCCAGTTTGGTGTTTGATGGGATTCCCAAGTGTGTGAATAAGTGGGTCTCTGTGTCTGTGTCAATTTCCTGCGCCTTTTCCTGGGCCCTTCCCTTTCTGTTGGTTTGTCCTGTCCTATGTCAACGTGTTAGGGGTTTTTATTTTATTATATTCTTTTAATCTTATTATATTTTACTTTATTATTATCCCTCAGAAGCCTCTTTGTTTTCTAATGAGAGACAGAAAGGAGGTGGAAAGGGAGAGGGGGAGAGGAGGGCCTGAGAGAAGTAGGAGGGGTACTGTATTTAGGTTATATTATGTGTAGAGAGGGGGAGTTTATTTCAATAAAAAGGAAAAAAAGATAAAAGAAACAAAATAAAATTTGGAGACATTCTCTGATCCCCTTGTCTGTGAGTGCCAACATGGTCAACATGGAAATGGTGGCATCTTACCTCAGGAAAAAAGAAGTAACCACCCTTCCCAGGATTCTGTCAAGATCAAATCTAGGATGGAGTAGTAGACTCTATTAGCTTAGCATGTGTGAGGCCCTGGGTTTGACCACCAGTACCACCGCATACATACATACATACATACATACATACATACATACATACATACATTAAAATATAAATAAATGACAGACAGTGGTGGCACACGCCTTTAATCCCAGCACTTGGGAGGCAGAGGCAGGCAGATTTCTGAGTTTGAGGCCAGCCTGGTCTACAGAGTGAATTCTAGGACAGCCGAGGCTATACAGAGAAACCCTGTCTCAGGGGAAAAAAATACATACATATAAATATATATATATATAAATAAATAAATATATATATATATATATATATATATATATATATATATATATATGATTTTGAAACAATTATTGTGATGGAAACAGAACAGAGCAGAAAAAGAAATAAAGGATGAGAACTACAGCTTTGTCCCCAGCACAGCTCCAAAGTGAACTTCCCTTGTGTCCATCTACAGACGGAATCATGGACTCTTCTCAGACTGGGGTGAGGGCTCAGTCCTAAAGCGCTTGCCCACAGTCCTAAAGAGCTTTCCCACAAGCACGAGAACCTGACTTTGGTCCCACCATCCACACAAAAAGCCATGCATGGTGGCAATTCAGAGACAGGTTAATCCGTGGGGCTGGTTGGCTAAGCTAGCCTACTTGGCAAGCCTCTACTCCCACTGGGAGATGCTGTCTCAAGAAGAAACATGTAGAGATTCTGAAGAACAATATAAGGTTGACCTTTGGCCTATAACTTCACAAACACAATTAATTGATTAAAATATTTTAAGCAAAAACCAAAAAAAAGGGCTAAAATTGAGTGTGATGGTGCACCCCTGTGATAACAGCACTTGAGAGGTGTAGACGGGACAACAAGAAGTCTAAGGTAATTTAGCTACACAGTTCAAATTTGAATACACACATACACACACATACACACACACACACACACACACACACACAGGCTACATAGTGAGTTCAATGCTGAATTATGTGAGATTCCATCTCAGCCTCCACCCTCTCAGTCTCTCTCTCTCTCTCTCTCTCTCTCTCTCTCTCTCTCTCTCTCTCTCTCTCACACACACACACACACACACACACACACCAGTGAAGAGGGCTGGAGATGTAGTTCAGTGGCGGTGTTTGTCTAGTGTACATAAGGTATTAATCATAAGGTTTACTACTAAGATCATGGAAGAAAAGAGAAAAGGTGGAAGGTGACCGTGGATGGCCTGTATTTTAACCTACATAAAGTTAGGCTGATATCCAGTAAATGGCGATGCAGCAATTTGAGCCCAGGTTTGCCTGACTCTGACGCTGTCACATCAGCTTGACCGCTGGCCCTCATCTTTGGAATGTGGTTCTTTCATTTAAGGCGAGATGCTCTGTGCTCAGGGACTTGGCAGCACCGGGCACTTCCGCCCAGGCTTCACACGTTTTTTCTCTCCCTAGACTTAGCACCGACTGCGTCCCTCCCTCTAACCAGACTTCTATCCAAATTGGATTTCTTGCTTTTGCCAAGCTGTTTGTTCCCACGCTTTCTTCGGTCTAAAGCGATCCGAAACAACTTCCTTTATTACAGTCTTATTAATCTACTGCTGAATGGAGATAAATCACTACCACTGATGACAGTGCGCATGCTCCTCCTGCATGCCCTGCGTAAGGACGTTCAAAGAAACTGGGTTAGGGCTGTTGTCAAACAGAGATGGCTCAGCACTTACTGCTCCTCCAAAACCAGGTCAGGTGGCTCACAACCACTTGCAACTCTAGCTCCAGGGTTTCTCACACTGTCTTCTGGCCTCCAAGGCCATCCGCACACTTGTGGCGTGCATTCACACAGACATACCAGTAAATGAAAAGACGCACGCCTTTAATCCCAGCACTCGGGAGGCAGAGGCAGGCGGATTTCTGAGTTCAAGGCCAGCCTGGTCTACAGAGTGAGTTCCAGGACAGCCAGGGCTACACAGAGAAACCCTGTTCCGAAAAAACCAAAAAAAAAAAAAAAAAAAAAAAAAAAAATATCTTCTCGAGCCGGGCATGGTGGCGCACGCCTTTAATCCCAGCACTTGGGAGGCAGAGGCAGGTGGATTTCTGAGTTCGAGGCCAGCCTGGTCTACAGAGTGAGTTCCGGGACAGCCAGGGCTACACAGAGAAACCTTGTCTCGAAAAACCAAAAAAAAAAAAAGGATTATCTTCCGGGCCAGCAAGTTGTCTCAGCNCTTTGTCCTGCTTCTCAGAGACTCCTAGGATGCTGTCCCAGGTGTCTGTCGTGCCAGCTGGCCTGAAGACCTTGACTTTACAGCCTTGTCTCCTCCCTTGTCCAAATGGCTCCCCTACTTTCCCTTCACTGTCCCCACGGCTTGCCAAGTCCCTGTCTCGGGGTCTGCTTTGGGGAGATTCCAAACTAAATTTATATCCTATGGATGATAAGTGAGCTTTCACTAAAATAAATTCACTTTAAAATGATACTGTGAGACCATCAAAATGGTTTAGCAGGTCAAGATGTTTGCTGCCAAGTCCGAGGATATGAGTTTGACTCTTGGAAACCCCAAAGTTGAAAAAAAAAAAAAAAAAAAAAAAACAATTCTTAAAAGTTGACATCTGAGGTGGGCAGTGGTGGCACATACCTTTCAAACCAAGCACTCGGGAGGCTGACCCAGACAGATCTCTGTATCTACAGAGCAAGTTTCAGAATAACCAGGGCTACACAGAGAAATGCTGTCTCAAAAAAAAAAAAAAAAAAAAAAAGTTATCAACTGACCCACCACACAATGGACCCTGGCAAACACATAGTCTTTGTAATCAATGTATTGCTATGAGGAGACACCATAACCAAGTCAATTTATAAGAGAAAGTATTTAATTTGGAGCTTACTTACAGTTCCAGGGGGTTAGTCTATAATCTCCATGGTTGGAAGCATGGAGGTAGGCAGGCATCGTGCCGGAGCAGTAGCTGAGAGCTTACATACATATTCTCTGAAAGGCAGAGGTACAGACAAAGACTGGGCCTGCTTTGAATGGGCTTTTGAAACCTCAAAGCCCACCGCTTGCCCCATGACCAACTTTCTCCAACAAAGCCACACCTACTCCAACAAGACCACACCTTCTCCAACAAGGCCACACTTCCTAGTCCTTCCCAAAATAGTTCTACCAACTAAAGGACCAGGCATGCAAATATATGAGTCTATGAGGGCCATTCTGATACAAATAAGAGCCAGCCACAGTGGCACAGGAGTTTAATTCCAGCATTTGGGAAGCAAAGGCAGGTAGATCTCTGATTCCTGGTCTACAACAGGAGTTCAAAAACAGCACAGAGAAACCCTGTCTCAAAACAATAACAACAGGGCGGCTGGAGAGATGGCTCAGCGGTTAAGAGCACTGGTTGCTCTTCCAGAGGTCCTGAGTTCAATTCCCAGCAACTACATGGTGGCTCACAACCATCTGTAACGGGGTCTGATGCCCTCTTCTGATGTGTCTGAAGACAGCAACAATGTACTTATATACATAAAATAAATAATTCTAAAAACAAAAGAACAAAGATCTGGGGAAGATGGGATTGCGAGAGGACTGGTAAGAGTGTATGGAGTGGAAACTGTGGCCAAGAAGTAATGCATGAGAGACGAATAAAAGAAAAAGGGGATATACTAGTATCTAATGACCATTTACCATGTAATGTATGTGTATTTATCTCAGTAGTCACGCTTGCTCTATTCTAGTTTCTATTTGAACAGAGAAATTAAGGAACGTGGGTCTTGGGATGTAGCTGAGTTGGTGGAGCACTTCCCAGCATGCACAAGGCCCTAGGTTCAGTCCCCAACACCAACAAGGTCGAGGCGAGCATGGTGGTGCATGCCTGAAATCCCAACACTTGGGAAGTGGAAGCAGGCAGATCAGAAGTTCAAGGTCATCCTCAGCTACACCTCAAGTCCAGGCTAGCCTGGGCTCCATGCTACCTTGTCTCAAAGAGAAAAGAACTTAAACAGTCTGGTGGAGATCACACAGCCAGTAAGAGATAAAAATGATAATTGTGTTTTTTTGGATTTTTTTTTAATGTTGATGCTGTTACTTCTGGGGAGAGTTTATGGGACAGTGTGTGCTTGCTATAATATCTTCACTCGGAAAAATAATGCATGCTCATGAGCCCTCATTTAAAAATAGAGAGAGAGAGAAATGCCTAGAAACCCCTGCTTTGCTACACTTTCTGAAAAGAAATTGGAAGAGATGAACAGGCTTGTCCTTTTATCCCATTCCTTCTCTGATAACAGGGGTGCTCTTTTTTTTTTTTTTTTAATTTCTTCTTCAAGAACAGAAATGTTTTGAGTACAGAATTGAGAGGAAACGCACTCTGGATGGATAATCGCGTCACTCCAGCCTTCCTACCCACAGAGAAGAAAGCCTTCCTGAAGTTTAAGATGTCACCTCTCACAGAGCTCATCGGCAGCTCGGAGATCAGAAAACGCACATAGCCAGATCACCAGAGAGCACGGAGCGGAGGCAACACACAGCTGGCTTTGAGATCGGTGAGAGGCCATTCCCGTCAAAGGATGTCCTTTGTTAAAATAGAAACATCAAGGATATAAATACGAACAATCCTTGGGACGATTCTTTTGTGACATGTACCTGAAGAGGTAAACGTTGTTGCAGATGCCGCTTCCTGGCCCTCGGACATTTCCATGCTGGACACCACGGAACCGAAATGACTCATTCTTAGAAGCAGTTGTCCTCTGGTTTAAGAATATCCCAGAAGAGTATGCAAGTGAGCCGGATTTCTCTATTTATAAAACTTATCAGACCACTTAGGCGGATGCTTATCGAAATGTAAGTTATGTTTACATCCAAATTTGGAATTTCAATTCAACCATTGACACAAATACAGAAATGTGTGCATATGATTTTTTTTAATTATTCAATTGATTCTTCTTCCTTAGAGAGGCTCTTATAGCCTACCCTAGCCTCAAACTCACTGTGTAGGCCAAGGATGGCCTTGAGTTCCTCACCCTCCCACCTCCACTTCCCAGATAACTGAGTTTACAAGCGTGCACCACTACACAATTGCAACCAATATACTCAACGGTGGAATGAGAGAGAGGCAAAGAAGTGAGGTTTAGCAAAATGGAGGACAAGCAGTCACCCTTACACACTGCCATAGTTCCTCATCTTGTTGTGGCTGCAAAACATCTAACAAAAACAACTTAAGTATAGGAAGGTTTATTTGAGCTTTTATTTTGAGGGTGCAATTTATCAAGGAAAAGAACTCATGGCAGCGGGAACATGTGCCAGCCAGTGGCATTAATCCCACACCAGGGAGCAGAGAGGCAGAGATGCAGAGAAACTGGGATGCAGAGAGACAGGAATGCAGAGAAACGGGAATACTGCATCTCAGAACACATTCTGCTTTTTTAGACAGCCCAGAACTCTCTTCCCATGAAGCAGCCCCGGACCCCACCCCTAGAGCAGCCCAGGACCCCAGCCCTTAGAGGGGCTCTAGATTCTAGGTCATAGAACTGTGCGACCCACAGTTAGTATAGACCTTTCCAGCTCATCTCAATCTAAAACACCCCTTATTGTCATGCCCACAAGTATGTCTGTCTCCTAAGTGAGTCTCGATTGTGTGGAGTTGGCAATATTAACCATAGCAAATGAAAAGCCCAATTCAAAGCACATGGTTAGTAAAGCCTTGCTTTTTCAGACTGAGCCTCAGTATGTATCCCTCCTGGGCCTGGAACTCACTCTGGACATACCCACAGTAGTGAAAGGCTGAGGTAGAGAGGTAGGGGTGTGGCTTTATGGCTAAGACCACTGACTTAAGACCACTTTCCAAGGTCTGATCCAAGCACCTGCATTGCAGCTGACAACTATTTGTAACTCTAGTCCCTGGGGATCTGATGCCATCTTCTGGACTTTGTGGGAACTACACACACACACACACACACACACACACACACAAACACACACACACTTGGTGCACAGACATACATATAAGCAAAAAACATCCATACACATTGTGATAGTTTGTATATGCTTGGGCCAGGGAGTAGGCACTGTTAAGAGGGGTGGCCTGTTGGAGTGGGTATGTCACTGGGTGTGGCTTTAATACCCTAGTCCTCACTGCCTGGAAGTCAGTCTTCCACTAGCAGCTTTCAGATGAAGATGTAGAACTCTCAGATCCTCCTGCACCATGCCTGTCTGGATGCTGCCCTGTTCCTGCCTTTATGTTGATGAACTGAACCTCTGAACCTGTAAATGTTATCCTTTATAAGAATTGCCTTGGTCATGGTGTCTGTTCACAGCAGTAAAACCCTAACTAAAACACACATAACATAATAATAATTAATAATAATAATTGTTAAGACTGAGGCAGGAGGATTTCAAGTTTGAGGCTGGCCTGAGCTCCATCGAGAGACACTGCCTCAAAAGAAAGGGTGTTAGCCCAAGTAGATGTTTCTCAAAAGAAGACACACAAATGTTCAACAAGCATATAGGGAAATGTTCAACATCATCAATTATCTAGAGAAATAACATTGAAACCACAAATGAGATACTACCTCACATATGTTGAAATAGCTATTATCAAAAAGATAAAGTTGAGTATTCGTGGTGATTATTTTTAAGTGGAGGAACTTGTGGACTCAGTTAGCATGTGAATAAGCATGATCATTATAGAATATCATGTGGAGGTTTCACAAAAAAATTAAAACAGGTGCTGGAGAGATGGATCAGCTGTTAAGAGCACTGACTGCTCTTCTAAAGGACTTAAGTTCAATTCCGAGCAACCACATTGTGGCTCACAACCATCTGTAATGAGATCTGATGCCCTCTTCTGATGTGTCTGAAAACAGCTACAGTGTACTTACATATAATAAATAAATAAATCTTTAAAAAATAAAATAGAATAGAATGGCCACAGGGCCAGAGAGATGGCTCGGCACATAGGAGCACTTACTGTTCTTGCAGAGAAACCAGACTGGGTTCCTGGCATCCACATCAGGTGCTAATAACCAGGCCAGGGGGTCCAATACCTCTTTAGCACCCTTGAGCACACACACACACAGGTGGTGCAGAGAAACTCACAAAGGCACAGACATGCACATAAGTAAAAATAAATATTTTTTAAAAATTAGAGGGCCAAGGGCTGGAGAGATGGCTCAGCAGATAAGAGCTCTGACTGTTCTTCCAGAGGACCCAGGTTTTATTCCCATCTTCCACATGGAAGTTCACAACTGTCTGTAACTCCTTCATACAGACATACAGACAAAACACTAACAAAAATAAAATTTTAAAAAATAGAGGGCTATGGAGATGGCTCAGCAATTAAGAGTGTTAGCTATTATTCCAGAGAACCATGGTTTAATTACCAGTACCCACATGGCTAACAACAACCTATAGCTCCAGTTCTAGAGGCTCTAAAGCCCTCTTCTGGACCTCCTCAGGCACTGTATGCCTGTTGTGTGCATACATAAATGTAGAGAAAACCACCATACATATAAAATAAAACAAAATAAATTTTAAAAATAATAAATAAATAAAATCTCAAAAAAGTAATATTTATTTTGTGCTTATGAGTGTTTTGCCTGTGTGTCTGTCTTCTGTGCCCACAGAGGTCAGAAGAGGGTATCAGGTCCCCCAGGACTGGAGTTATAGACAGTTGTAAACCATTGTGTGGTTGCTGGGAATTGAACTCGGGACCTCTGGAGGAGCAGCCAGTGCTCCTAACTGTTGTCCTATCTATCTAGAAGCTCAGAAAAAAAAAATTAATAGAGTGACCACGTGATCCAGAAATCTCACTACTGAGTGAGATTCTAAAGGATAGAAAAGTAGCACATCAAAGAGATAGGTGTATTGCTCTATTATATTATTATTATTATATTATTATATTATTATATTATTATTATTGCAGAATTATTCGCAATATCCAAGAAAATGGAATCAGTGCCAGGATCAATCAAGAGGCCACTGGGAGGCTGGCAAAATGGTTCAGAAGGGTAAAGAAGCTTGCTGCTAAGACTGATGATCAGGCTGGTGAGATGGCTCAGTGGGTAAGAGCACCCTACTGCTCTTCCAAAGGTCCAGAGTTCAAATCCCAGCAACCACATGGTGGCTTACAACCACCCGTAATGAGAGCTGACGTGCGTCTGAAGTCAGCTATAGTGTACTTATGTATACTAATAAATGAATCCTTGGACCGGAGAGAGCAGAGCCGACCGGAGCGAGCGGGGCTGGCCGGAGTGAGCAGGGCAGACCAGAGCAAGTGGGTTGACAGGAAAGAGGGAAAAAAGAAAGAAAGAAAAAAAGACTGAGCATCTGAGTTCAATCCCCAGAACACACATGACGAAAGAAGAGATCTGAATCCCATCAGTAGTCCTCTGATCTCCACAGCACACACACACACACACACACACACACACACACACACACACACACACACAGTTTCTCAGAGAACCAGATGCTAAATATTCTCATGCGAGGTGATTCGTGTCAAATCTCTTGACTTAGCCTTCCACAATGTATAAATGTACTAAAACATCATATCATATATCATAAATGAATACAATTTATATTTGCTATCCAAAGAAAGTTAACTGAGCATAGTAGTACACCTCTATAATGCTAGCACTGGTAGGTAGAGGCAGGGAGACTAGGAGTTCAAAGTCATCATTGGTTATATAGGGAGTTTAAGACCTAAATAAGACCCTGCCTTGAAAATAAAGAAATAAGAAAGAAAAGACAGACAGATAAAGTTACAGAAATTATTGACAGATTTATCTCTTCAGTCAGAATAAGTTTCACTTCAGACTTTTGTTTATCTGGTTATTTGTTTAATAAGTGTATATGTTGCTTTTAGGATCAAGCAAAATATCGAGAAAAATGAAAAGGCAACATATAGAAAGCAAAGCTTAGTGTACTTACAATATTCTTCTAACAGAGGTTCTCTCCTTGGCAAAATACTCACCAAGATTTCACTAGAAGCCAGGCATGGTGGAGCATGCTTGTGATCCCAGCATTTGGCAGGGTTGAGATCTGGAGCCTGAAGCATGCCTGTCGACACAGGAAGACGTGGATTAGTCTAGAATCCTAGGAACAGAGAAAGAACCAATATAAAATCTGCTCTCACAAAGTCACAGCCATCCTGGAATATGTGATTGAGACCATGTCTCAGAAAACAGGCAGCAGGGCACCATGGGGTACACCTTGGATCCCAGTGCGCATGAAACAGAGGCAAGAAGATCTTTGTAAGTTCGAGGCCAGTATGAGTTGGGGGGAGGGGAGCTCTGTGGCTACCACAGCCAACAGAGTACAGACTGGGCCTCAGGAGACAAGAAAGCAGTTCAGTTTAACACGACGAAATAATCAATGTTGGTACAAACTTGGGGAGTCTGACACTGAGTGGTTAACTTTAGGCATATTTAGGCACAACACAATTTAGTGAAAACTTTTGTGATGATAATTACCTCAATCCCTTGTGCACGATTAAGCATACAATAAATCTCCCCGAGGAACAAAGCCAGCTAAATAAAAGATCAGACATGACTGCATTGAAACTCTTTGTAAAGTATATGTGACCTCATCTATAAAGATGGGTTTTATAGATTGACTGAGGAAAACAAGCTCTCGATAAGGGTCTGGGGTGAGGATCCGGTATGGTCTCAGCCACACAGATAGCACAAAGATCACCTGGATTACAGATGGTCCATCCCTTACTTTAAAGGAAAAACCCTGTGTACTAACATTCCAGGTTCTCCTAGTGCAATGGTTCTCAGCCTTCCTAATACCGGGACCCCTTAATTCAATTTCTAATGACCTAAGAATATCTAGGATTGGTGCCCCTCCCAACCATAAAGTCATTTTCATTGCTACTTTGTAACTGTGATTTTCCTAGTGTTATGAATCCTAATATAAATATCTGACACACAGGATATCTGGTACGCAAGCCCTGTGAAAGGGTCTTTCGACACCCCCACCAAAGAGGCCATGACCTACTGGTTGAGAATCCCTACCCTGGTGCTGGTGCTCACCAGTGAACACAAGGACATCTGTACCTCCTACAGTGAAGAAGTAGCCGCCAAATCACTGAAGGGCTGCAGAGAGAGATCAGTGGTTAACACCACTTGCTGCTCTTTCAGAGGACCTGGGTTCAGTTCCCAGCACCTACACTAGGGAGCTAACAACAACCTATAACTCTAACCCAGAGATCCAGTGCTTTCTCCTGGTCTACATAGAAAGTTCCAGGCCAGCTAGAGTTACAAAGAAAGAACCTGTCTGGATGGATAGACAGACAGACAGACAGATGAACAGACAGACAGGCGGATGGACGGACAGACAGACAGACAGACAGAATACTGTCAATAGGTGACCTAAGAACATCTCTAAATTTTTAGTGCATCATGGAAAATATTTTAATTCTCTTTTTAATTTAATTTTATTTTTTTACTTATTCACTTTACATCCTATTCACTGCCCCCCAAAATATAAAATGCCTCACGAATTGTCATGCCATCCTTGAGCAGGGGTCGTGCTAATCTTCTCTGTATTGTTCCCAATTTTAGTATATGTGCTGCCGAAGCGAGTGCAATATGCTAATTCTTAAAAGTTGGAATTTGCAGCTAGAGAGATGGATCAGTGGTTAAGAGCACTTGCTGTTCCTACAGAGATCCAGCGTTCAATTACCAGCACCTGCATAATGGCTTGCAACTATGTTTAATGCCAACTTTAGGGGATCCCTCTTTTGAACTCATTCAAATAAAATTAAATAAATGCAATCTCTTAATAAATAAAAATAAGAAAATTTGAATTTGAATTATGAGTTTTCCTGTTTAAACCCAATTGAATAAGCCAAATCTGTAATTGTTTTGAAAAAAGCTAAGGGTATTATTTGAGTCTCTCTCTCTCTCTCTCTCACACACACACACACACACACACACACACACACACACACACACACACTTCCCAGTTTGCCTTCTGTTGCTGTGGTAAACCATGATCAAAAGCAGATTGAGAGAGTAAAGAGTTTATTTGGCTTACATGTCTGAATTTTCCTTTTAATTTTTTTAAACGTTTGTTTATGTGTGTTAATTTTTTAATTTTTATTTACCTGTGTGTTTGTGTGCAGCTGTCACGGCTGTTGAGAGCTGCAGGGTCCTCTTAACCACTGAGCCATCTCTCCAGCCTTCTGGGGGTCTCTTCAAAACTAGGATCAGCTCTGATATAAACAGGGCATCAACGGGGTAGATTATGCTGTTAACACTTTGCGAGCAGCACTTTCCAGTTTAGCAGACAAGGGCCTGAGAGGTATAATGTCCTGAAGTGGTATTCCAAACACTTGGGAGTGAGAACAGGAGAATCCGGAGTTCAAGGTCAGCCTCAACTCCATATCAAGTTCAAGGTCACCCTGAGCTAGAGATTAACTCCCAAAATAAAGGAAATAAATAGGGCAAAGGACTTACCCACTCTAAAGGACAGAAGCCACAGGAAAGAGGCGCACGTGTCCTAAGTGGTCTTGAGTCAGACCCCCCACCCTTCCACCCTTGAGTCTATCTCACTACTTAATTTCTTTTTGCATAAACAAAGAAGATGCCTTTGTAAGTCTTTGGCACCCTCTTTTGGACAACCTGATTATTTCAAAACTGAAATGTTTCATTTCTGAGTATGTTGTCAGCAAATTGAAATTGAGTACACAGAGACAGATATATAAAGATGATATAGATGATATAGATATAGGTATAGATATAGATATAGATTAGGGGGTGTTATTGACCTTATTCTTACAAGAGTTTTAGACCTACAGAAAGATTAAACAGTACAAAGCCCTATCTATACCTCTCCCTCGTGTAATTTCCCCTACTGCTTATAATTCCTCTGAGGACCCAAGTGTTAAAGCTAATGAAACAATTCTGAACAGTTATTATTGACTTGTGCTTAGAGTACATATACTATAAAGTTGCATGCATCCATGGGTTGTGAAAGATTTCATGTATCCACCATTGTAGTATCATAGAGAATAGTTCCACTACCTTTAGTTTGGCTCAGCCCAGTAAAGGCACTTACCATGCAAGCCTGGGGTCCCTAGAATACATATAAAGGTGGAAAAAGACCCACAAAATTGTCCTCAGAGTGACACACGTGCATCATGGCACAGGTGAGCCACACATAAACATTTTCACACGCAATGATAATAAATTATTTAGACATTTAGTCGCCTGTTTCATCTCTTGACTCTTTCTATTTCTCCAGAGTCTGAGAATCACCACTTTTTACTCACTATCTTCTTAATGTTGCCTTTGAAATTTTTACATTGTGGAATAGTAAAATACTTAAATTTATTTCACTTACACATCCATTTAAGAGACCTTCTTCATATCTTACTATAAATAGCTAATACACATATGGAGGGGAAGTTTACTCTAAAAAGCAGTCATGGTAGTGCACACCTTTAATCCCAGCATTCAGGAGGCAGAGGCAGGAGGATCTCTGTGAGTTCAAAGCCAGCCAAGTCGGGGGAGGGGGGGAACAAACAGAAGAAAAGGAGGAGAAAAGGAGGGGGAAAGAGGGAGGGGAAGTAGGAGAGGGGGGAGAAGGAAGAAATTGAGGAAGAGTGAGGGGAAAACAAGAAGAAGAAGAAGAAGAAGAAGAAGAAGAAGAAGAAGAAGAAGAAGAAGAAGAAGAAGAAGAAGAAGAAGAAGAAGAAGAAGAAGAAGAAGAAGAAGAAGAAAGAGAAGGAGAAGGAGGAGAAGGAGGAGAAGGAGAAGGAGGAGAAGGAGAAGGAGGAGAAGGAGAAGGAGGAGAAGGAGAAGGAGAAGGAGGAGAAGAAGGAGAAGAAGGAAAAGAAGGAAAAGAAGAAGGAGAAGAAGGAGGAAAGAAAAAAGAAAGTTTACTCTAGCCAGCAGAAAAAAATGAAAATTGAAACTACATTGAAAATTCCATCTCAACTCAATCAAAATGACAATCATCAAGAACACAAATAACAAAAGAGACCCTTAGACATGGCTGGTGGCAGCTAAACTAGATCAACCCCTACAAAAACCAATACGGAGATTCCTCAGATAGCTAAATAAAGTTCTTCCGTGTAATCCAGCCACAGCACTCCTGCAAATGCACCTAAAGAACTCCAAGTCAACACATCACAGGGACACCTGCACCTGGCTGTTTACCATGCACTACTCACAACATCTAAATTAGGGAGTCAAAAAAGGTGTCTGTCAAGAGAGGGCTGAGCAGAGAGAACATGGCGAACAAGGAGAAAATGGTACACACAGACACACACACACACATGCATGCACACACGTGAGCACATACAATGGAATCTTACTCCACCGTGAAGAAGAATGAAATTATTTCATTTGCAGGAAAACAGATACAAATGAAGACATCACACCCATCAACTAAGTCAGTCTCAGAAAACACTGCATGTTCTCTCTTGTTTTGTGGATCCATGATTTTTTATAGATATATTAAAATTGTGCATCTGTATGTGTGTATACATGTATGGATGGATGCATTCACCCATGCATGCATATGCAGAGGACAAGGGTCAATATTGAGTCTCTTCCTCTTATCTTTCGAGATAGGATCTCTAATTGAACCTCACAGACCAGCTGGCCAGTGAACTCCAGCACCTGACTGACTGTCCCCCACACTGCTCGAGCTACAGTTGCTTGGTCCACACTCAGCCTTTACATGAGGGCTGGGAATCTGAACTCAAGTCCTGATGCTTGCACAACAAGCATTCTATCCACTGAGCCATCTGCCCAGCGTCATCTCTGCTTCAGTACTATCCCATTGTGTGGATCTACAAATGTCTATTGACCTATGTTCCCTGTTGAAAAACATCTTAGTTGCCTCCAGTTTGGAGCAATTATGATTAATGCTGCTATAAACATTTGCGTGAGGGTGTTTTGTGGACATAAATTTTCAATTCATTTGGATAATCAAGAGTAGGATCTCTCTGCCATGTGAGAATACTCTATTCATCTTCATAAGAAACTGCCTGTCCAAGTTTGCTTTCTGTTACTGTGATAAAACACTGACCAGACCAACTTGTGGAAGGAAAGGTATTGTTTGTTTTACACTTCCATACCACAGCCCATCACAGAGGGCAGTCAGGATAGGAACTCAAAATGGAACCTAGAAGCAGAAACTGAAGCAGAGACCAAGAAGGAATATTGCTTAAGTGACTTGTTCCCCTGGCCTGCCCTCTACCTCCCCTGTGCATCTCAGGACCAAATGCCTAGGGTTGGCACCGCCCACAGTGGGCTGAGCCTTCCCATATCAATTAACAATCCGAACAGGCCAATTGGAAGGAAGCATTTTCTCAGTGTAGTTCCTTCTTCCTACATATAACAAGTTAACAACCAAGATTAGCCCTCACACTGCCAAACCAATGTCAACCTCTGTCATTTTTTTGTGTGTCTACTTGCAATGAATGGAAGACTTTGTGACATCCCCACCACTCTCCTGAGATTCTAGCCATTCTGAGACATGCATACTGGTGTCTCTCTGTCTTAATTTATAATTCCCCAGTGCCTGTGGCTCGGTGTAGGCTCACTGCCGTCTGTACATCTATATGGTATCCATCCAGCTCTTGGCCCACCCTTTTTAACTGAGCTGTTTACTTTCTTGTATTTAAATTTTCTGCTTATTCAGAAGCAAGTCCTTTCTTGAGTCTGTATGTTGCAAATATGTTCTCTCACTGCACAGCTTCTCTTAGTCTTTTATATTTTTCTACATTTACTTATTGGGAGAGTAAGCACACACATGCACGAGTGGGTGTGGAGGTAAGAAGACAACTCACAGCTGTCAGGTCTCTCCTTCCACCATGTGGGACCAGGGATCAAACTCAGGTCATCAGGCTTGGCAGCAAGCTCTTCTACCCACTAAGCTATCTTGGCAGCCCCACAGCCCTTTTCCATTCTCTTAAGAATGTTTCTTTAGCCTGGCAGTGGTGGTGCACGCCTTTAATCCCAGCTCTTGGGAGGCAGAGGCAGGCAGATTTCTGAATCCGAGGCCAGCCTGGTCTACAGAGTTCCAGGATAGCCAGGACTATACAGAGAAACCCTGTCTCGAAAGAAAAAAAAAAAAAAAAAAAAAAAAAAAAAGAATGTTTCTTTATCCTGGCAGTGGTGNTCTGCCTCTGCCTCTGCCTCTGCCTCTGCCTCTGCCTCTGCCTCTGCCTCTGCCTCTGCCTCTGCCTCTGCCTCTGCCTCTGCAATGTTGAACTTAAAAGTGTGTAGCACTATGCCTGGTACCATGAAATTTTTGACTCTGAAGCTAGTCCACACTCAGCCTCTAAGTAATTGGCTAATTATGCAGGCAGTCCTGCTGGATAGCAGCTTCCACTGAATCAGATGTTGGCTGGGTTTCCCTGTAATCACCTGTCTCTCTGGATTGTGGATATGCCCTGGAAGCAACCATGAAGTTGGCTGCCACAGGTACGATCTATGACATATCTATGTAGACAGATGCTTCTGTACTTTTTAGTTATTCATGAATATTTCCCATTCTAACACTATTAAGAACTAAAATATATCTCCCCAAAATTCATGTTACAATCCTAACTTCTGGTGCTGCATAAATGCTTTTAGAGATAGGGCCTTTAAATAAAGACACACTGGGAGTCAAGCATGGTGGTACAGGACTCTAAACCCAGCACTTGGGAGGTGGAAGCAAGACCAAAGGCATCTTAAGCTAAGGCCATCCTAGGCTAAAGAGACCCTATATCAAAACAAACAAGGAGCTGGAGGGATCTATCTGGCTCCACCCCTGCCTCTGTGCAGACCTGACCCCAACCCCGACTCCTGACCCCGTCCCTGACCCTGCCTCCATCTCTGACCCTGACCTGACCCTGACCCCATCCCTGACCCTGCCTCCACCTCCGCCTCTGCCTCTGCCTGTCAGTTAAATGGCTCATTGGTTAAGAGCACTGGCCGCTCTTCCAGAGGTCCTGAGTTCTATCCCCACCAACCACATGGTGGCTCACAATCATCTAGAATGGGATCTGATGCCCTCTTCTGTCATGCAGGCATACATGCAAATAAAGTACACATGTACATAGACAAATCTTTAAAACAGACAAGAGAGGAATATTTGGATCAAAAATGAGGTTATTAGGTTTGAATAACGCAGCATGTCCGGCTTCCCTGGAACAGGAGTAAATTGTGACCCAGGTTATAGAGGGAAGATCATGCAAAGACACTTTGAGAAGACAGCCAGCTACAAGCCAAGAAAAAGGCCTCAAAATAAATTAATCTGATACCTAGGTCTTGGGTTTTAACCTCAGAATTATAAAAAGATACGTTTTGTTACTGAGGCAAGCAGTGTGTAGCATTTTGGTTTGGTTCCCTTTGGTTTGGTCTTTGTGAGGTATAAGAGTGGATGGCCTAGAACTTACTATACAGACCTGGCTAATCTCAGTGGCTCCCCTGCTTTCCTCCTGAGTGCCAGGGTAATAGTCATGACGGGCGCCAGCCCTGCACTTCAGCACAGGGGTCTCAGTTACACAGCACCCCCAGACCAGTACAAATATCAATCAGAAGATGTGTTTGAGGACTTCAAAGCAGGTGCTTCCGGAGTGCTCGCCTTCAACTCAGTTTCGCCACAAAACTCATATGTGTGTGTGTGTGTGTGTGTGTGTGTGTGTGTGTGTGTGTGTGTGTATCTTCTTGTAGCAGGATGAACATGCACATTCCAGCCTATGTACTAAAATTAAAAGCATACTCCACCCTGTCTATAGTTTCCTGCAGGTTCTAGGGAGTGAAGTCAGGTCCTTATGCTTGTGTGACAAACACTTTACCAACTGAACTATCTCCTTTACCTGCAAAGCCTTTATTTTTGAACTATCAATTTTTCCAGGGCTGTGCAGAAACCGTTCTTGAGGCCATCCTACCAGGCATGGTATGCTAACAAACAGGAAGTATTAAACAGGACTGAGTCTGCCACCAGAACCCAAACTGCTGGCTGCCACCTTGGGACTCTCCCAGTCACATTCATTAAATCTACACTGATGCTGGGGACTGGGGGGGGGGGAGTATGGTGGCTTCTTGTTTCCTAAGTCCTGGGGACTGGCCCAAAGGCCCTGACTTGAACAGAAGCAGTTTAGCTGAGGGTCCAGCTCAATGATAGAGCCCTTGCTACACAGGAGGCCCTTGGTTAAATCCCTACCACGCAGAACGGAAAAGAACGTAGCCAGGAGAGATTGGTATCAGTGGGCTGAATGAGGAGATGCTGGAAACTTGCTGAGGAGAATTTGGACTTGGCAGTTTTACAGAGCTACCTCCTGCAACCAGACTTCATCCTTCCTCCAGCTTCAAACTCCCACCTCAAGGGAAGACTCAGGCCAGGGGGTCTCGCTTGGCAAAGAGTGCTAGTTTTCTTGTATAGAACTAAAGGGTTGATACCCTGACTGATCTCTAAATCTTGTAGCCTTTAAAGTTATAAATGTTGAAGGACACTTTGGGAAGTGGATCAGGAAGGTCTGGACTTCAAGACCACCCTTGGATACATGTCCACCCAAGATTGCCTTGACTGGGCTACATGAGATGAGGGGTTGGGGGGAGAGGGAGAGAAAAGAAGAGAGAAAGAAAAGAAAAGAGAGAGAAAGAAAAGAAAGAGAAAAAAAGAGAGATAGAGAAAGAAAGGGAGAGCCGGGCATGGTGGCACACGCCTTTAATCCCAGCACTCGGGAGGCAAAGGCAGGCAGATTTCTGAGTTCGGGGCCAGCCTGGTCTACAAAGTGAGTTCCAGGACAGCCAGGGCTATATAGAGAAACCCTGTCTCGAAAAACCAAAAAGGGGGCTGGTGAGATGGCTCAGCGGGTAAGAGCACCCGACTGCTCTTCCAAAGGTGATGAGATCAAATCCCAGCAACCACATGGTGGCTTACAACCACCCATAATGAGATCTGACGCCCTCCTCTGGTGCGTCTGAAGTCAGCTACAGCGTAATTATGAAGAAGAATAATAAACAAATCCTTGGACTGGAGCGGGACTGTCCGGAGCGAGCGGGGTCATACAGGGGCGGCCGGAGTGAACAGGGCTGGCCGGAGCGAGCAGAGAGAGCAGGGTTGACCGAAAATGTGGTACATCTACACAATGGAGTACTATTCTGCTATTTAAAAAAAACGAATTTATGAAATTCTTGGGCAAATGGATGTATCTGGAGGATATACTCCTTAGTGAGGTAACCCAATCACAAAAGAAGTCATTGGGTATACACTCACTGATAAATGGATATTAGCCCGGAAACTTAGAATATCCAAGATACAATTTGCAAAACACAAGAACATCAAGAAGGAAGACCAGCTCGTGAATACTTCACTCCTCCTGTGAAGAGGAAACAAAATACCCATGAAAGGAGTTACAGAGACAAAGTTTAGAGCTAAGATGAAAGGATGGACCATACAGAGACTACCCCACCACGGGAGATCCATCCCATAATCAGTCATTAAACTCAGACACTATGGCATAGGACAGCTAGTGCCTACTTAAGGGACCCTGATATAGCTGTCTCGTACAGAAGTGGATGCTCATAATCATCTATAAAAGGGAACACAGGGCCCACAATGGAGAAGCTAAAGATAGAACCCCAGGAGCTGAAGGGGTCTGCAACCCTAGAAGAGGATCAACAATATGAACTAACCAGAACCCCCAGAACTCTTGTCTCTAGCTCCATATGTAGCAGAAGATGGCCTAGTCGGTCATCATTGGGAAGAGAGGCCCCTTGGTACTGCAATCTTTATATGCCCCAATACAGGGGAACACCAGGGCCAAGAAGTGGGAGTGGGTGGACAGGGGAGCAGGGAGGGGGGAGGGGGAGGGGACATTCAGAATAGCATTTGAAATGTAAATTAAGAAAATATCTAATAAAAAAATTGGAAAAAAAGAAAACCAAAAAAAAGAAGAAGAAAGAACGAAAGAAAGAAAGAAAGAAAGAAAGAAAGAAAGAAAGAAAGAAAGAAAGAAAGAAAGAAAGAAAGAGAAAGAAAGGAAGAGAGAGAGAAGAGAGATTAGGAAGGAAGGGGAAAGGAGGGAGGAAGGAAGGAAGGAAGGAAGGAAGGAAGGAAGGAAGGAAGGAAGGAAGGACTGGAGAGATGGCTCAGCGGTTAAGAGCACTGATTGTTCTTCGAGAGGACTCAGGTTCAATTCCCAGCACCCACATGGCAGCTCACAACCATCTGTTAACTCCAAGATCTGACACCCTCACACAGACATACATGCAGGCAAAACACCAATGCACACAAAAAGTCTGTCTGTGTTGATGGGCTTTAGAAATGCTTATTGGGACTGAAGAGATAGTTCAGTGTGCAGAGCACCTGATGTTCTTCCAGAGGACCCACATTTGGTTCCTAGCACTCACAGCAGACAGCTCAGATCACCTGTCACTCCAGGCTCCAGCCCTCTCTTCTGACTTCACAGGGCAGGAAATATGTTTAAAGGTTCTTGTTGGTCTTCCCATGATCTCCACATTACTAAACCAAAACAAAGAGCACCAGAGGCAGTCACCCAGTGTGGTGTAGGGACAGGTGACCAAGGCAGCCATGTCAGTTCAAGCTTCAGAGTGAGAACCTTCACAGGTTTACCAAGCCTTCTGAAACTCCATGCAGAAAACTGACAAAAGTTGTCAGGATTAACTTTTTTCTGAACTTTGCAAATTATCCAAAGGCTTGTCAGAGTCAAAGAGGCAAGAAATACTAAGTAAACACAAAAAACAAAAAGTCTTTGGTGGGTGTGGTGATGCGTACCTGTGATCCCAGGCACAAGGGTGGCAGAGGAAAGGAGGAGAAAGAGAGGAGAGAGGAGGGGGGGGAAGGAAGGAGAGGAGGGAAGGGGAGTAGAGGGGATGGAAGAAGAAGGAAGGGGAAGTGAGGGAGAGGAGGAGAGAAGAGGAAGAGAGGAGGGGAGAGGACAGAAGGAGAGAAGAAGGGAGGGAAGGAGAGAAAAGAGGAGGGAGAGAAAATGAAATAGAAAGCCTTTTGTGTTTTAACTTATTCTTGTACCAATGACCGCTGTCTACTGTCCATTTTGCCAAGAATAATAACCTTGAAAACCAACACCAGGCTTTCTGACACCAGAAAATGCAAAGGATGGTATCAAGAATGAGAGAGATCAGATACAGTAAATGGCACTCCAGAGTGTGAAGCCAATTTGGTCTATATAGCAAGCCCCAGCCAGGCCAGTCAGGGCTACACAGTGAGAGCCTGTCTCAAAAAGGGGAGGAGGAAGAGGAGCGATGGTTCAGTTGGTCAAGTGCTTGCCACAAACCCATAAGAACATGAGTTTGATCCCCTAGAATCCATGTTGTTAAAGTTTAGCACATCAATGCATGCCTGTAATCATAACACTGGAGGCAGAGCAGGAGGGAGAATCTCATTTCTGACCCAACAGTCCAACCAAAACGGAGAACTCCGGGTTCGGTCTCAAGAAACAAGCTGGAGAGAAACTAAAAGAACATTCAGAGCTTACCTCTGGACTCAATTCAGACGCAAATGCGCACATACGTGCACGAACACATGCACACATACTGTGAGTCCTTTTAAAGGAATGGGAGAAGATATCTCAAGCCCTATATCTAATAAGAAAACATGTCCAGTTTGGACAGTGGGCTCTTTGAATTATAAGAAAAACAACACAAATAAAAAATAAAGGAAGCCAGATGTAGTACACATGCCTGGAATCCCAGCACTCAGAAGACTGAGTCAGGAGGATGACCATGAGTTTCAGGACAGCCTAGACTACATAATAGGCATAGAGTGAGCACTTGACCAGCCAGAACTACTCATCAAGACCATGTCTCAAAAAAGGGAGAGATGGGGAAATCTGGAAAGATGGCTCAGTGGATAAGAGCCCTTCCTAGCATTCACAATGACCTGTAACTCTCTGACAGTGTCTTCTGGGCTCTGCTGCACCAGGCGTGCACACTGTGCACATGTGTTGTGCTGGAGAGTGTATGGCAACTTGACACAGCTAAAGAGAAGAGAACTTCAATTAAGAAACCATCTCCAGGTGCTGGTGAGATGGCTCAGCGGGTAAGAGCACCCTACTGCTCTCCCGAAGGTGATAAGTTCAAATCCCAGCAACCACATGGTGGCTCACAACCATCCGATCTGGCTCCCTCTTCTGGAATGTCTGAGGACAGCTACAGTGTACTTACGTATAATAAATAAAATAAATCTAAAAAAAAAAAAAAAAGAAGAAACCATCTCCAGGGAAAAGAGGCCCCTTGGTATTGCAAACTTTATATGCCCCAATACAGGGGAACGCCTGGGCCAAGAAGTGGGAGTGGGTAGGTAGGGGAGAAGGGCAGGGGGGAGGGTATAGGGAACTTTCGGGATAGCATTTGAAATGTAAAATAAGAAAATATCTAATGAAAAGAAAGAGAGAGAGAGAGAGAGGAAGGAAGGAAGGAAGGAAGGAAGGAAGGAAGGAAGGAAGGAAGGAAGGAAGGAAGGAAGGAAGGAAACCATCTCCAGAAGAGGCGGAACCTATGGTGCTAAATGGCGCCCTCTGTCCGCCCAGTGGTACTGGGCGCGCGTGGCTGCTGCTCCCTGCTGGGCTCTGGAGCTGCTCGCCAACACAGCCAAAGTTC